>PVKM010009080.1:0-29121 GCA_004027735.1 Carollia perspicillata | reverse complement strand
CTCTCACAGGTGCCACCCAGCTTTTGCTCCAACACACACACTCCGGTAGCAGGTCAGGTTTGTGTTTGTTCTCTGTGGTTAACACCTGCAGAGGGAGAGATCTAAAAACCCTTAGGCCTTCCTTTGGAAGCTTAAGTTAAAAACTCAACTTAAGTTCCATCTCAAATAAGCCTTTTTAATACCACAGCCTCCCTCCCCCATAATGCTGCTGACTCCCGCCCAAAGGGCTGACTGCCTTCTCCCTGACACAGGCTTCCGTCACGGCACCTGGGAGACTTCCTGTGCCTCCATCATTCCCATTCTACCTTAAACTCATGCCTATGTACTCCCAGCAGCCAGCCTCGTAAACACTGAATGATTCAGAAAATGGATTCAAGGGAAGTGCTGAAGCAAACGGATGAACTTACTCTTCCACGTGTGTCGGGACCTGCAGAACTGGATCTGCGTGAAAGAACCACAAAGGCATCATCAGACAGACTCCAAAACACCGAGATTCCTAGAGAGCTGCCAGGACCCATCCCCAGGTTGTTCCGATAACTTAAATTGACCTACACAAGATAATGTGCGTGAAGGCACCATAGAAAACACACGCACAAAGGCGCAGGTGTGAGCTCTTATGATTGTCACTGAGACTGGAGAGAGAACTGACAGCAAAACGGGACCACTGTCAGGAAACATGCCGGAACTGGGGGATGGACAGGGAAGGAAGAACAGTCACAACCCACAGTGGACAGCGGGTCACAGAGTCACTCCCTGACACACCCACCCTTAGGGGGCGGCAATATGGCAATCTCAGAGCCTCCGAGTGTTCACTCTCCTGACTCTATAAGGTCTAGTATAAAAATGACACAATCCTAGAAAATGTTTTCTGTACAAAGATGCTCACGTTAACGTGACAAATGACCTAACTTCAGGAGCATGGTTAAATTATGAAATGTCCACTTGGAAGAAAATTAGGGCTCCTAAAAGTACTTATAAAATTGTAAGCCCTGGCTGGTGTAGCTCAGTGGATTGAGTGCGGGCCTGTGAAGCAAACAATTGCGGTTCAATTCCCAGGCAGGGCACATGCCTGGGTTGCAGGCCAGTTCCCAGCAGGGGACGCACGAGAGGCAACCATACATTGATGTTTCTCTTCCTCTCTCCTTCCCTTCCCCTCTAAAGATAAATAAATAAAATCTTAAAAAAAATTGTAAAACATATACAAATTTTTAGACTATTGTGTTTAGGAGAAAAGATAACACTGTACATGGACTATTCGTGCAGCTAAGGGGAAAATCTTCAAAGCACAGGCGACTACACGCAGAGGCACAGAATGCTAATTGTAAGTTATCTCTGTTGGAAATGTAAGTGACTTCCCCCCAACTTTCCTCTATTTCCCCAAATTTCTGCAAAAGTAGGTGTTACTTTTTTAATTGGGAAAAAAGCTTTCTCTCAAAGTCAGTGTTATATTTGCAGTTGTCAAAATGGCAGAATTCCTCCTTCCCCACATTCTCCTGGGCACAAATCCACAGGGCACACCTGATCCCTTGGGGTGGATGGTGGTGGGGGCGAGAGGCCACTGACAGCGCAGTGCTGTGACAGAGCTGAAACCCACAGGCATGCGATGGCACAGTAATGAGGTATTTCTAGCGGTCAAAAACCCATGGGTAGCCCTGGGTGGTGTGGCTCAGCTGGCTGGTGCATTGTCCCATAGACCGGTAGGTTATGGGTTCGATCCCCTGTGTATATGAGAAGGTGGCAAATCGATGTCTCTCTCTCACACTGATGTTCCTCTTTCTTTCTCCCACCCCCTTCCTCTCCCTCTAAAAGCAATGAAAAAGTATGCCCTGGAGAGGTAACAAAATCTAGAACCCCCATGGGCTGTACAGCCAGTCCACCCACAACTTCAAAGCTGGGGTGAGGACAGCAAATACTGTGATTCTGGACACAGAGTTCCAGGCTCCGCTGCTCTGCTGATGGTGACAGGCAGCTAATTCTCCCAGTCAGTTGGGACTGTCAGACAAAGAAAGCTCTTTCAACCTTATCTATTGTTGACTTTGCTTTACAAGTCCAGTCCCTCCATGAAGGCAGACAGCGTTCACCAACAGAAGCACACGCCACAGGTGGTCTGTGGGCAGCACACACACAATTCATTAAAGCAAAAACATTCTAGGAACCGGGGAAAACTTCCACTCAGTAAGCATATGTTTGTCGCTCCCATTAATCACCTCCCGGTACAGGCTCACAAACAGACTGATGCAAGAGACAGGAAATCAGGGCACCCAGCACCCCCCCTCCATCGAAACAGTCCAGGTGCCGCTGCAGCCCGGCCACTGCAGCCCTGCGGCCAGGGAAAGCGAGAAAGCCAGGCCCCACAGCAAGCACAGCAGCAGCCAAGCGGGCATCTTTTAGGCTTGCTGCAGACGAAGACAGCACTGCCGCATTCCGGCAAGTCACCAGAAACAAGACATGGAGACCGACAGGATCTCAGTCCCTGTTGGTCAGCCTATCTTCGAGGTACAGCGCTTGCGCGCTCTCAGGGACTCGTCTTCAGGTGCAGATTTTCCTGGTTTTCCAGAGCTTCTTTTCTGGTCACCTGACACTGAGGCCCCAGGTCCCCAAGTGCCCTGCACCAGAACGGTTATTACGGGCGGTCATCAGCAGGAGCCAGGAAAGGGTCGTGGTGGGACAATAGCACTGGTGTCTGAGAACCATGTGGCTTTTCTAGGCTAAGGAGGAGACGGTCTCCACTAGGAGCACCTTCTGGCCACCCACTCGGTAAAATAAGGTCCCTGGGATAAACACCTGCGGAACTCCAGGCCACGTGACAGCACAACGATTACGACAGCTCCCCCAGAAGGCAAGCGAGCGGCTGCCTTCTTTTTCTTAAAAAATCATTTGAATTTGAGATCTGCTTTAAATTACCAGAGAAAAAAAATTGTAGGGAGGAACAGATAATATGAAAAAAAAATGGCAGCCTGTCAACAACTGTTTAAAGATGAAAGTGATAACACAGGGCGGTCATTTGACTGTTCTCTCTACATATGCTTGAAATTTTCCACAATATAAAAGGTTAAAGATAAAAACACTGGGAAAGCCAGCAAAATAAAAGCAAAAAGCATCACCTGAAAACATGCATGAGAACCCAACACGAAAAGGTGGTTGATACTGATTTAATAATGGGAACTGGTATCAGGCAGAGTCTTGTTTAAAAAAAAAAAAAGGTTCAGCCATGAGAAAAGAAACCTGGCCTAAGTATAAGAATATAAACAAATACTGCTACAAAATAAGCCACTCTATCTATATGGAGGCTGATAAGGAGAAAAGCTGTTTTACTTTCAGAAAGGAAAAACAAGAGGTTACTTCGCAAGTATAAAAACAGGTGTTATTCCAGCTGAAGGTAAGAATATCGGGTAAAGGTAAAAATATCAGGAGAGGAGAAAATGGCTGAATAGCTGCAATTTGTGATCGGTTTCCCGGATTAACACAGGAAGAAAGGAACCTGCTTGGTGCTCCCCAGGGAGCAGCCACGGGGCTCGACTTGACTCCCCTAGCGGGTCAGGCCGAAAACGGACAGCCTTCACACTTAGAGAAACCGGGGTGAGACCATGGGACGCTCGTTGTGGCTCCTGTTCTGTGCTCATCTATTCCTCCCTTTTAACTTGAGACAGAAATGACTCAAAATAGATATTCACATCTCCCCTTGGTCTAAATTCATGAGGGTAAAACTTTAAATATTTTCATCTGCAAAAGAAGTGTTGGCCTCCTTGTATTCCTCGAATACTGCCAAGCGTGCCCCTCCCTCGGGGCCTTTACATTTGCTGTTTCCTCTGCTTAGGTCTTTGATCAAATGTCACCATCTCAGAGAGGTCTTCCTTGATCACCTCCCCACCCCCCGCCGCCAGGATTCCCTACCCTTTCCTGCTTAATTTCTCTCCATGACACTTACCGCCTCTGAAGCAGAGTACAGTTTATTTTATTTATTTCATTTAATGTCTAACTCTAGCCACTGTAAACTTCGGAAGGGCTGGGATTCATCTTTTCTTGTCTGCTATATCCCAAAAATCTAGAACAGTGCCTGGCATGTAGGAGGGGCTCAATATTTTTGCTAGTTTCCTTCCTATTTCTATTCCTGCCCTGCACGGACATGCATCGGTCATTACTGCTAATGATCCAGCAGCTAGACTCTGTCAACACTCAACCCAGAATCTACCCAGCAACCCTATTCCCTCCACCCAGGCTCTGAGCACTGCTGAAGAAAGGCTACAATCACTCTCGGAGATAGCATTGTACGTCTACGGCCAGCTGGGCCCCGTGTCACAGGAGGCACGTTTATCCACTCCCTGGTTGTTTGATCCTCACGGCTGGTGTTTCAAACCTTCACTCCTGGCCTCACGGCCCCCTTCTCTCCACTCATGACTCAGCCTCCTGGGGCACAGGGGGGCAGAGTGAACCCTCTGACACTTCCTACCCTTTGCCCTCCAACTGTGCCCAACTCTATCACTCCTGCCTTCACATCTCTAAAAAGGACAATGGTTTCACCTTCAGATTCATAGATCTTCCACACTCGTCTATCTAAGCCTGTAAGCAGTATCCTGTCTCCAAGGACCTCCAGGTCCTCCTGGCCGGCTACCTCCTTCCCCTCTGCCCACGGACACACCAAACCTCTGGGCTTCTCTTCCCTCTTTTGCTCTCCTCTCCTTATGGATCTACTTTACATGTACAGTTCGATGAGTCTTGAAAAATGAACGCTTGCCTACGACCACCCTCACAATCAAGATAGAGATCATTCCCACCCCCCTGAACACTTCTCACTCCCCTCTGGACGCCATATCCCTGACCCTACCCATACAACCACTGAGAGATTCGCTGCGTTTGATCTAAAATTTCACAAATGGGATGCACACAGCAGGGTCTGTTTTGCGTCTGGCTCCTTACTTTCTGCATCATGTTTTTGAAAGGCATTCGTATTGGTGCGTGCATCATATTCTGCTCTTTTTCTTTTTATGGCAGAAGACTGCTCCACATCCTGGATAGACCACAATTTATCTGTTGATGGACATTTGGGTATTTCTAGTTTTTGACTGGAAAAACGTGAATCAAGCTGTTACAAACATTTGTGTGCAAGTCTTTGTTTGGACCTATATTTTAATTTCTGTTGGGAAAATATCTAGGAGTAGAATGAGCTAAGCCAGGCTGTTTACAGTGGACTCGACAGGAGACTGCCACACAGTTCCCCAACGTGGCGGTACTACTTTACCTCTCCACCAGCAATGCACAAGTGACCCATGGTTTTTACCATGTTGATTTCTGGGTCCTTCCCCAGGGAGCTGCTTCTGTAAGTAGGCTTGCGTTTCTAACACAGGCGAGGCAATTCTGATCTGAGCCATCCTAGAAACCACTGCTCTGCATCCCCTCTTTTACCTTCTTGCCCTCTGTGCCTTTCTCCACTCACTGCCCTCTGGCTCCATCCCCAGAATAAGGTCAAAACTGCCACTGTGCAGTTTCGGTGACCAGATCAAACAAACGCTCGCAAGTCCTCCTCATTAGGTCTCCACACGGCATCTGACAACATTCTCCTGTGGGGCTCAGCACCCGGTCCAGTTTCCAGCTGCTTATGGAGTATCTCAGTCCCGGATGTCACTCCTGTCCCCCAAACCTGCTTCTCCTCCCCAGTCTCCCAGTGAGCTGGCCGGCCCCACTTCCACCCAGTCACGCAATCCAGAAACCCAGAGTTGTCCTAGACTCTCTCCTTTTCTTAATTCTAGCCCTCTCCCATTCAATTAGATTCTGAGTTTTGTAAGATTAGGCGTGTTAACATTCCTCAAAATCTAAGCCCTCCTTCAGCACCGCCAAAATCAGGCAGTCACCACTTCTCGCTGGGTCTACACCGCAGTCTCCTAATCAGCTCCCGGTCTTGGATCTCTGCCCTTCAGACGTGCACCCCACCCACTCGTGCTAGGGCTTGACAAAGGCCACCCTGTTCATGTCTTCCCTCCACATCAATTCTGCAATGGTTCCCAAAGTTTCTTGGTTTGCAGCACCCGCTAGTGTCTCAGCAATTTCTTCAGAGGGCCCAAGGCCTGAAGGAATACCTGGTGGTTC
This sequence comes from Carollia perspicillata, assembly GCA_004027735.1. Classification (NCBI taxonomy): domain Eukaryota; kingdom Metazoa; phylum Chordata; class Mammalia; order Chiroptera; family Phyllostomidae; genus Carollia; species Carollia perspicillata. Next base: position 23,037 of record PVKM010009080.1, on the reverse strand, counting down.
CATGTAGTAAGCAGTTAGCGCCACACAACTTTAGGGCCTAGCAACTTAAAAGCCACATAAAAAAAGTAATACATGTAAGTTGAAAGAAGAACATCTATTTCATTCTTAACCACAATTACTTACTAATGGGACGAGTGTAATTGTTGGGTGATGCACGTATTCCAAATCTCGCGATCAGATTGGACACCACCACCCTCCTTACCACTCCACACTGATGTTCACGTGGCATTTGAGTTTATCACGGTGACTGCAGAAACTCGGCTTGACAAGGGAACATCACTGAAAGGACAAGCAGCCCCATCTCATGTTGAAACCATAAGCTACCTCGAGCACGGTGCCTGGCACTCGCGGAGCACTGCTGTGTTTCTCAAAGATTTAAAACAAGTTGCAGTATCTCTCTGAGCTCCTGGTGGCACTGGGGCCCCTCAGCATGGCTTGGGAACCACAGATGTAAACGTTGAAGGCTCTGCACAACAGGGGCCCAGTCGATCCTTCTCCGTGATTAACTTCCCATCACCCCTCTTCCCCAAGCTGCCCCTATGCTTTCGTGCTGGTGTCTGTGCTCACTGTTACCTGTCCCGCCTCCATCAGTCTAAATCCGGGTTGCCCTTCAGGGTCGGTTCCAGTGCTGCCTCGTCCAGAAAACCGGAAACTGACCACCCACTGCACTGGGCACGTTCCCATGATGCACTTACCACATTTCTCAAGGGACAGGTACTTAATTGCATGTGGCCTCTCAGGTTCTCAAATATTTGGGGACTAGACTGAATTTTGGGCACTTGGAATATCAGGGACTGTCTATTTTGTTTGTTGTGAGCATCCACGCAGAAAAGTACATGAAGCTGATTACGTACAGTTTAATGAACAATCAGAGTGAACTGAGTGACTGCTTGCCCAGGTTTTGTGCCCCTCACAAGTAGTAGACAATGCTGTCTACAGAATGAAAGAAAGACATTCAATAGTGTATGCAGACTACAGTCATTCAAACAAGCTTTTTTTTTTTTTAAATAAAGAGGACTTTTCTGCATAGAGACCTACATGACAAAAGCTAAAAAGAGCTGCCCAGGCATAGTTCTGTTTGTTCACTCACATTTAAAATTATTTTAATTCATGGGGGAAAAAATGATATGGCCTTTAAAAAAAATCCTCCCCTAAGATTTATAGATTTTAGAGAGAGAGGAAGGGAAAGACAGAGAGAGACAGAAACATTAATCAGTTGCCTCCCATAGGTGCCTTGACCGGGGATGGAACCCACAGCCTAGGTATGTGCCCTGATGGAGGATCAAACTCACAACCTTCTGGTTGAGCGCCTCCAACCGAGTGAGCCACCCGGCCAGGGAACAGACAGAACTGATATGGCCTTTGTTTCAAAATAGCGGAGGCAGGGGAACAGGATTGCCGCGTGTTAGTCATCGCTAAAGCTGCGTGTGGTGCATGAGGGTTTCATGACACTACTCTCTTTACTTTCCTGAATGTTGAAGTTTCCCTAAAATGAAAAGTTAAAAGAAGAGAAGCTTAAAAAAGGAAAGCCTTTCCAACAGGCTTAAAAGACAGACCTGTTCTTCCTGCTCTCACCTGTCATGTGACACTGGACAGACAGACCCCATCATCCCACAGGGTTTGGAGAGACTGAAGGGAAGCCCACTCGGGCTCCCCTACATGCAGGCTTTTCACACAGGTGAGGGTCTGGGGAACTCGGGGGCGATAAGTCGGCCAAACAGAAAACTGTCTCAGATGAAGTCAACCGCAATTTAAGTAATTGTTTCAAACCGGAGGTCGGGACTGATGGCCTCTCTCTGGAGGTAGCTTTGGGTGGACTTTTTCCACGCAGGAAGGAATAAGATCCCTTTGATTACAGAAGCCACAAGAACAGGCTGCCCATCTGACTGGAACTCAAGGAGCCTCACAAGATCATTATCCTCTCTTCCCCAGATGAGTGCTGATACTTCTGGAACATCGGCTTCTCCTGCGGAATCCAGATGAGCACTGGCTGGACTGCCCTGCCCTTCCTTACAACATTAAAACCACCTACGGACCCCCACACACCCGGTGTTGAAAACCAGCTTCTTCCCCGACTCCAGGACTTCTCCAGGGTCAACTGAGATGTCAGGCACAGGCAGAAATTTCCACATGGGCCCCTCTAAGTGCACCTTTAACAGGGATCTGAGCTGTTCTGAGTTGGTCCTTACGAAAGGCATTGCAGGACCAAAAGACCACAGTGAAGTCCCAATGCTCTGTGCTCCCTGCCATCCACCCCCACACCAAATACGCGAGAGCCTCGCCTTTCCCCCATCCCAGGGTTGAGATTGACCACGCACGCCCACACGCGTCAGCACCTGCTCAGCTTGGTTCTCTGTTCCGTGCCGTGCGGGGTGAAGAAAGGAGCTTCGAAAGCTGGTAGACATGAAACAGCATAAAATGAATGGCTGAAACACGTGGTCCATGCCACAGGCATCCCGGGATCTTCCTGGTGAGGGAAATCAGTAAGGGCTGGTGTGTTCTCGGGGGAGAAAGGTGCCACACAGAAGGTTGGCCAAGAGTGCGGGGACGACGAGACGAGTGAAGAGCCACCATTCCCTCTGTGGGAACAAGGATGCAGGCTTGCATGTGTGATATGCTCCTTCTGAACACAAATACGGCTGGACGAGAGGCAGGGAGACCATGGAGAGGAAAGTCGTGAGAACTCTGTGACTGGGATGGTGGGCACTGACCGGGAACTGACTGTAGGCTTCTGAGAAAAAGGGAGGAGTGGCAGTCCTGTGAACAAAGGTCAGACAAACAGATAGCAGGGTTTTAAGCCAACGAGAAGGAGGAGGAATCATAAAGGGTAGCGAGGGAGGGGCCTCAATCACCCCAGCAAGATGGCCCGAGCCAGAGTGGGGCGTGGGGTAGGGGACAAGGAGGGTCGTCAGGAACTAAAAAGGTGAGGAAAAATATCAACGAAACTAAGTCCTGATCAGAGAAAATGAAGTGAAAGAAAGGAATGAGTTAAAGAGTGCTCGGAGATTTTAATCCTAGCGGACAGCGAAACTAGATCGGCTGGTCTGACTGCCGTCAACAACTGCCATTTATTTCCTCAAGAAAATGCTTAAGGTTCTAATACTGTTTTCTTAGAAAAATTATTGGTAGAAACAAGGTCATTCACCCTCCCTTAATTCAAAACTCAAGTCCCCCAAATATGTTTCACGCGCTCAAGTGAGCCCATGGGGGAATAAATTCTCCCGAATGGCAGCTCATTCCAGAGAAAGGTGCTTTCGGAGGCTGCGCGGAGCACTCCCATGAAGTCGTTAGGTCCGCACTGTAGGGCAGAAAGTCTCCAATGTTCCTCAAAGCTCGACCTGCGCAAGGACAGCATTTTGAACGAGACACCCAATCAAAAGCTCCTCACAGTCCGGACCCCATCAGAACTGGGGGAGGATGTAACGAACAGGTTTGCTTGCAGGTCACCTCTGCGAGTTACCAAGTGTCATGTGTGACAAAGACGACCACGGCGAGATAACACAGCAATCCGAAAACCTGCCCATACCAAAGGCAGTCGACTTCCACTAGGCTCTAATTCATCTTCACCTTGGCAGAAGTGACTCAGACCTACAGACACACCCCGAATGCTAGGAGCAGCCGTGAAGGAACTAAAGGCCGAGGAGAAGCTGCTGTTCCCCACTAGGACTTACGACCAAATCTCTCTCGGGATGTCATAAAGTCACAGAATTCATTCTTGAATGATGGGTGTGCCATCAAACCTTGCACAGCACCCCAGGGTGAACAGAAGGATAAATAAGTCACAGCCAAGAAAGGCATTTTATTCACGCACTTCAACATTCACAAATGGGTTCTGCTACATATCAGGTGAGGCAGCAAAGAATACCCACGGGAGCTGGACTCTATGCCGCCATGTGTGGTGTCTGCTGCCTGAGACCCGCCCCCACCCCCAACGGGAGCTGTATTGTTCTGGAGCAAATCCCAAGCCTGAGGGAGAGATGGGATCGGGGCTACAGATGAGATTGGACACGGCTAGCAATCGCTGAGGCTGAGCCACGGGTACATGCGGGTTCACTATATAAGTAGCGCTGTGTCTGCATATGTTTAGAATCTTCCATGATAAATAGTAAAATGCACAGAGAGAGAGAGACAGAGAGAGAGAGAGAGAGAGAGAGAGAGAGAAACACATTTCCATCTTCAAAAGCACAAACTGGTCCTCTCATGTCCCTTCTCACGAAACTTAATTTTCAGTCCTCCAAGACAATGGAGAACAAATAACCACTTTTCTTGTGCTGAAGCAATGAAGTAGAAAGGTGGTGATGCATATCTTAAGCCTAGAGAATTCCTTAAGAGAACACAGATTAGAACCATTAGCGAAATGGCAACCTTTTCACAGACGGCCCCTCTCATGTTTCCCTCACAGCCCTGCCTGCAGAACTCCGCCTCTTCCACAGAAACATGCACACGGCCTGGAGGACAGGCAAGCAAGCCTCCCGCAAACAGATGCAAAAGCCACCTGAAACTCCAGATCAGAAACTGGGACTGGAAGCTAATGCGACAGGGTGTGAGTGGCAGACATATCCTGCGGCTGCAAGGCCCCATCTCTTCTTCAGGGCTCCTGGCAGACGGCTAGTCAGAGGGATCTGGGACCCGAGCTGGCATCAGGTGCCTCAGACATTTACCGAGCACCCCTGGCTGTCTAGAAACCCCACCTTCAAGGAGTGAGAAATTCCACAGGAAGACAAATGTAAACAAAAATTCACACCACCAGCAGGAAGTGCCTCCAGAACCCTGACAAGGAAGGGGCTCACTCTGCTTGAGGAGTCAAGGAAGTAACCTGGGAAGGGGGTCTTAGCAGATGACTAGGAGCCTGTTCAACAGTGTAGGCTGCTGGTGCGGAGGCAGAAGTCCAGGCCCGATGGCTCGGAGGCCTAGAGTACAGTTGTGGCTGCAACAAGGGGCCCCTCCAGGGAGAACTAGGAGTTGAGGCCGGAGAGGTGGGCAAGGGCGGATTCTGAAGGGTCTTTAAAAAAAAAAAAAAGATTTTATTTATTTATCTTTAGAAGGGAAGGGAAGGAGAGAGGGAGAGAAATATCAATGTATGGTTGCTTCTCATGCATCCCCTGCTAGGAACTAACTGGCCTGCAATCCAGGCATGTGCCCTGACTGGGAATTGAACCTCGATCCTTTGATTCACAGGCCCGTGCTCAATCCACTGAGCTATACCAGCCAGGGCTGAAGGGTCTTGCATGTACACCGAGGAGCTCAGACTTGGCCCTATGGGCCAGCACTCCAAACACTAAGGGATGAAGGATCAGCTGTTGAAAACCACAACCCATCTGGGTGGCATTCTCCCTCTTGTACGTCTCTCCTCGAGGACAGGTAACACAGGTAGGCAGACCGCACTTGGTGTAGCCCTGCTACAGCCGACAGCAAGCCTATTTCAGCAGGGGGTGCTGGATCAGTCTTTGCAGAGGCATTTACAGGGCATGTGTGACATCAGCATGGTGGACGAATGGGAGGGTAAGACGGGCAGCAGGGACCACAGTCAGGAAGCTGTCACGTGAATCTGGGAAGTGGATGGAGAGCCTGGCCAGAGGGACGAGAAGGAGTCAATGTGGCAGGACTCAGTGCCCAAGTGGCAGAGCATCACTCTATTTTCCAGACTGGGTGGACCATGCTGTCAGCCCCGGGAGAAACCACGGCAAGGGGCACACAGTAAGGGAAGGAAACTCATGCCGGAAGAAGATTTTCCTCAAATTTGAAATAAGTTTTATTCTGAGCTTTCCCTCTGAGAATCTCCGATATGAACCCTTCAAGCGACATCTCAGGAGTCTGGGCCCATCTGGTGGGGAAAGCAGCCATGTTGCACAGTTAGCATATTTTTATGATTAGTAAAGTATGGCTCTAAATTACTCTGAATTAGTAGAGTATGGCTCTAATCCAGTCCTCTGTGCCATGGAGGGGACAGGAGTAGCGCTGCTAAAACATTACCTGCAGTTTCATGGGGATTAGGGTGTCAAAAATCAGCATTAACTACTATTTCAAGTTGAGTGCAAGAAGCCATAACCAGTGTCGGCAATAACAAAGACCCCAGCAAGCCAAAACAAGCTTTGTAGAACTAATCTAACAGAACGCACGACGGCAACATTTTCAGTCTGCATTTGGGATGAAAGCGCAGAAATAAAGCATACTCAACCATCTTCACTGGTAAAAGTCAGACAGACAGACACCGTGTTTACAGTTACAAAATCACAGCAGAAAGGTCACTCCTAAGTTAAACTGTCAGAACTCAAATAAGTTCCTGAAAACAAATAAAACTCATTTTCTGTACTAGGGACGGTTTGCCACGATGGTGTAAGAAACCTCCATTTCTGGGAACAGCAGCACATGTTTGGGTGAGGAACAAAAGCACCTGCCAAAACCGTTCTGTAGAAAAAAAGAAAAAACACTCCCAGCTTGTTGGCCCCTGAAACAAGCAAACAGTTAGGAAACCGTGACACGGAGCGACGGGTGTATATGCTGCGGAACCCCAGTGTGATGAGTTAAAGGTGTGTGTCTGCATCGGCAAGTTCTGAGGCAGGCCCGAGCCCACAGCCTGCCTCGCCTGGACGAAGCAGCACCTCCGCCTAGTCTCCTGCTCCTCCTGGCTCCATTGGTTCGACCTCCACGCAGCACCTGCTGATCCTGTAGAGCAGAGGCTGGGCGTCTTAGTCAGCTCGGGCTGCCATAACAAAGCACCGTAGCCTGGGTGGCTTAAACAACAGGCAGTTACTTCTCACAGTTCTGCAGCCTAGAAGACCAGGTGTCAGCGTGGTTGGGTTCTCTTGAGAGCCCTCTACCTGGCTTGCACGGCTGCGTCCCCGCTGTGTTCTCACATGGTGCACAGCACAAGAGCTCTGGTCTCTTCTTCTTAGAAGGGCACTAATCCCATCATGGGGGCCCTCCCTCATGAACTCATCTAAACCAAATCACTTCCCAAAGGCTTCACCTCCAAACACCACTGTACTGGGGGACAGGGCTTCACCATTGGGTTGGCGGGGGCACAAACATCTCATAACACCAGGGCACACTGCTCCTTTTTGAAGCCAATGGCTTCAAAAATGCCAATGCCCTCACACCAGCCACCAGGAGCTATACCAGGTCTTCACAGGAAGGTCACTGAGGGCCCAGCAGTGCTCAGGGAGTCTGCGAGGGCATTTCCTGGTGGTCACAGGAACTGAGGGGGACAACAGTGCACTAACGGGGGGAGTGGGGGTACAGGCAGGAATGCCAGGTAGTCCTGCCCAGCTAAAGATCGCCCCGTATCTGCAGGTGGCTCTGAGGTTCTGCCAGATACTTATATGGGCCAAAGACTTTTAGTAATTACCTGAGCCTACAACCTAAGTACTTTACATGAAAACACAAAAGCACTTTTCTGCATAATTTTATACGACTGAATCTTCTCAGAATGTGACTATAGTCTCAGTCGGGCAAGGCTGTGCCTTTATTGGGAATGTTATCAGGAATTGCTTCCCATCCTGGAAGTCTGGCCGGCAGAGGTGTCTGGTGTCCCAGCCTGCCTTTCTGCCCGTCTGCGTTACCAGGCCCCGTGCTTGCCCGCAGGGGCAGTATCAGTGGAGACCGGTATGAGTTTGAACAGTTACGTGTTAAATTACATACATGCGACTAAAAACTACTTGTCTATCATTTCAGATTAGCAACTGAACCCAATATTTATTTCTTTTTAAAACTGTGGGTGTATGTAGGTTAGTGACTAAATCTCACTTCAGGACGGCAGTGGGGGCATTTTTATCTTAAACATTACGTAAAAGTGGCATTGTGCCCCTGAGTGACTGGCCCTCTGCCATGCCCAGCACACACCCACCTGTGCCCCTGGCAGGGCCTTTGGCCTAGAGACTTCCTTCCTTCCTTGATTCTTACCTGAGTGGCGCCTTCTCAGTGGGGCTGCCCCTGTTTAGATCTGCAGCCCCATCTTACCCCCACCCCGGCAACCTGGCGCCCCCACTGCACTTCCCTGCTTATTTTTCTCGATAGCTCTAAGCATCACTACGTCATTTATTCTCTTATCTGTTTCCCCATTAGAATAAAAGTCCTATGAAGAAAAGGACTTGTCTGTTTCCTTCACTCGTATCCTCAGGGCCTAGAACAGTATCTGGATACTTTTATAATCTATTTGGTATTAATGGTTTATAAATATCAAATTTGAAATCTCTAGTTATAATTCCAAGATTAAAATTGACTGAAGGCTTGGGGGCGCCACACATTCCCACCTGTGATCTTTGCACAGATACATATATATTGAGGCCATTGGTAGCCAGGGCTGCATTTCACTAATATAAGCCAGTTTATTCTCAGAAAATCAGTGAGATTTAGAATGTATTGCATATTACTTGAAATAATTAGAATTTAGTCGCATTTCTCTAACTCTTCCTTTAAGTGTCTTTTAACTCCTCCCTGCCCTGCCTAGACCTGCTGCCTGCTTTGCTCCTTGCCAAGCCTCCTCCCAACGAAATCCAATCCCCCACCAAGGCTCAGCTCCGACACCCAACCTTCATGAAGCCTTTCCTGCCCTCCCCCTACCCCCCAGCCCCAGTAGTTCCTGGGCCCTCTCTGACGCGGTGACAACATGCTCTGAGTTGAAGTTCTGTGTACTTATCGTTTCTCCCTTCAGACTGCAGGGTCCTTGAGGGCAAGGACTATCTTTTTCTTCTTTGGGCCCACACAGTATCTTTCGCAGGCTAGCTTCTGCAAACACGTGTTAAGTAAAAAAGAGGCAAATGCTTTAAGCTCTAAGCTACTGGACAGAACATTTCTTCTTATGTTCCATTGATTCTTACGTTTGGCCAAGTAACAAACAAGGCAGGACACTGTTTTGCCGGATACAGCTGAGGCTACTTCTAGAAACTAGGACTTGGAGACAATCAATTTAAAACGGTACAGACAGGGGAAAGCACAGCAGAAGAATGGAGCGGCCTGGGGCAAAGATGTCCTGCCCAGGAATGCCAAAACTGAGGGACCAGCCCTCACACAACAGTAGAAAATGCTTATCAAGATCCTTTTGTACCTTATTGATTTCCGTCTTTGGACAAAACCAGAAATCACGAGATTTAAACAGCTCTGTGTTTGTTTTAAAAAAACATTAAAAGGCTTAAGCATGAAGGAGAGAGAGGAGTACAGACAGCATTCTGTAAGGCAACGACAAAACCCAGCTCTACCCTCTTCTTGTGGCCACTGACTCCAGCTCTCTGGTTCTTCCTGCTCCCCATGGGGCCCAGACCGGAGAGGTGGGGCAGTCTCCAGGACCCCAGCCGCCATCATCCGCGGATGCTAACCAGGTTTGCTGCTGAACTGACAGGATGACGTGTGGACGTCTGACGTAGGCCCATATTTTCCCATCCAAAATACTGTTTTGGAACATTTTATTAAGAAAGGAAAAACACTCGCTGTGCTCTTGAAAATAATGAGTCACAGATTAGTGATGGAAGAGAACATACTGGTCAGACCCTCATCCAGGGCCAAATGAGAATCATTACTGGAAAGAATAATAGAGACGACACAGAAGCCCCAAATCCTGGGATTTGATTGGCTTTTTCCTGGGAAAATTCCTTTGGAAACGGAATACAACTCCCCAGCTGTAGGACTCACTCTGCTATCATCAGGAAGACCAGACCATCAAATGGAAGTGTGGGAGATTACTAAACGAGAAACAAGCTCCGTCTTTTCCCTCCTTCCATGTAAAGAACCAGTAAAGTGGCTAACCTGGATGAGTGTCAAATCTTACAACCCTCAATTACTGCAGCCTCTATAAAAACAAATGAGTCATTTGAGGTTAGAGAAGATAGCTTCTTACAATTACGATTACAAGATTGTAATTGTTAGAGCCTAACGAAAAATTTAATGCAGCATGTCTTTTGTAAAGACCAAGCCAGAACTATTAATAGAAAAGCCTAGAGCCATTTAAACATAAAACCTGGTCAATGGTGAAGGAAGGAGACCTGACTTGGGGTGGTGAACACATAACGCAATACACAGATGATGTGTGATAGAACTGTGCACCTGAAACCTATGTAATTTTATGAACCAATATCACCCCAATAAATCCAATTAAAAAAAAAGGAGCGCCTCTTCAACTCATGCACTTGGCAGATAATCACAATTCAAACTGCAAACACACCTTTGAGCCCTGTCCTCTCCTTGATTCCATTATCCCTTTTTATTTTATTAAATAACATAAAACTGCTCTTCTCTTTTTCTGGAATATGCTTCCTTGGAAGCAGCTGAGCAACTGTCCGGGCCACCCAGGACCAAACCCAAGTTACCTTCTTTTAAAGTCCATTTGATGGAGCCTGTCCTCTTGCTGACAGCATGCAAACTCCCGTCCAGGGTTGACACAAACAACAAGGTCTCGGGAAGCGTCACTGTGCTGGGACTCCCAAAACTCTGCAATGAGACGGGGAAGAACCTTCACAGTCAATGTGATTCTCCGCCTTGGGCATGCACTACCACAGACTCACCCCTGCCCCCCGGGAAGTTCCTAAAATCCACCGCCTTAGAGAGAAGAAACTGAGGCTGGACAGCCAAAGTTCCCCTCAAGGGCACCTGTTTAGAAGACCACTGAGCCAGACTAGAACCCAGGTTGCCTTATTCTAAGTGGCAATCCTCCCTGCAGACAGACAGGCTTACGACCCAACACGACAAAGACAGGGATTTTGAAATAATCCACTGAAACAGAGGTGGAAAGTACACTCAGCTAACTGATTTCCTCCTCTTAGTTATATTTCACTTTCTAAAACTGGGCCATCTTGCCAGACTCCATGATAAGGACGAATGCCAACACACCCGCACACACCCACGCACACTTACAAAATTTTAAAGGGCAAAGAATTAGAGGAAAATGTTTAAAGCAAAATTGGAAAAACAGCTCTCATTCTATAATGAGTTTATATATAAATAAAATACCAAGATTTCAAAAGAGGCATGTTATAAAAGAAAATGTATAAATTACATCCAAATTACCCCTCACTTATAATACAATTTAAATCAAAATGTATTTTTTTGTTCAATATATTTAAAAAAATTGTTTAAGAAAATAGCTAAAGGTAGTGAAATTCACTTTCTTATCTGTTGCTAGTGGCAATGAAAATTGTAAGTTAGTGTAGTTTTTCTGGAAAGAACAAAAATGCTCATATTTTTGGTCCTATAATTCCATTTCTCTATCCTAAAGAAATTATTCCAGATATTGAAAAAGTTCTGTGTACAATGATACTCATTACATTCCATTTATTAAAAAAAAACTAGAAAGACCCAAATTTCCAATAATGTCTAAATGGCTGAAATAAATCATAACACATACACTCAGTGAAGCATTATATAATCATTAAAATGGCATGTGGAAAAATCTACAATATAGAAAAATGCTTACATACATTATCACGTTCAAAATACAGAATCCAAAATTTAATGTACACTAGTTATAATCACACTGGACAAATTTTTTTTATTTTTGGTCTGCCTGTCCTCCAACTTTGCAGGCATTAACTGTGCCCTCCTCCACAGAGTCCGTGGGAGCAGCCATGTGTGTGTACACATGCGTGAGCAGCTGTGTATGTGCACTGCACACATGAGCAGGTGATAGCTGTAAGGTTTCCTAGGAACACACTTTGGAGGTATGCACCCATTCAGCACCACCACCTTGTAATGAGGTTGTCTCTTCCTTTGTCACTGTACTGTCCCGTAAGTTAACCAGTTCCTGTGGGTGTTGAATTAAAAACTGGCCAACTTGCTAATAGCGAGACAGTTTGAACGTTGGCAGCAATGCTATTGTAAAAATACGGCTGGCTTTTGGCGCTTAATCTAAAAGATTGGGGGGTTATTTGTGCGTCGGAGTCTGACTCCAAAATACCTGGTCATTGTTGGTAAGGGCCAGGATGATGCCCAGTTAATCCCTTAAAAGTGAAAGCCCAGGGCTCTCTCCAGGACAGTCTGAGCCAGCAGGACACACACTCCAGTCCCTACACTCCTTTTCTACAGGGGAGACCAACCGGCAGAGGGGGCGATGACGCAGCTGCCAGAACCTGGCTCCTCCCATCTTCTCCTGCGCTTGGTCTGCAGGCAGAGAAGATCCCCCCTTTACTTTGTCCAGAGCCAGGGCCCACTCACCCGGAGTGGGAGAAACAATAGCAAGCTTTGCCCCTGCCTGCTGAGTGTATTCTCTGGGTAGAGCCTTAAACCCGAGGAGGAAGAATCTACTTTTAATTCCACTTTTGAACCTAGGAAATGAGTTTTAGTCAGACTGGCTAGGAAAACAGAGGCCTCAGAGGGGGTGCTTGCCCTGCCCAGGAACCCAGAGATTATGCATACCAACTTCTGGGGGTAGTTAAAATTGTTTCAGGCCACAGGGTATACAGATGGTGACAAGCCTCACCTGGACCTGCTCACCTGCACCAGAGGCATGTGCGCTGCCCACAGCGTCTGGTCTGGAGTACACTGGCCCTATGACAAGACCACTGAGGCTGCAGCTGACCCAGACTTAGGGCTGTCTACCCTTGAGAAGGGGATGAGTTTGCAGCTTGATGGGGGATGGCAGGACTATGGTAGGTAGGGACAGTCTGGGGAGGGAATAAACGAAAAGAGAGGCTGCATGGCACACCTGAGGGCCAAGAGACAGAAATCCCCGCCGCACCCCCCTCCACCTATCAAATCGCTACTCCAGCAACTGCCATTTTGTACAATGAGTCTCGGGATCACACAAGAATTGGGATGAGCTCTGTGAATGGATGAAATTGTAAGAAATTAAACTTGGGAGATTTCTGTGAATGTTTTCCTCCATGTGGCAAACAACTGGGCAACAGAGAAAGACAAAGGCACAAGTAGAGAAAGAAGCCTGAGAAGAAACACAGCTGAGAGACGGGGAGATCGTGGCCCAGCTTCCACTGGTCCTCATGCCTCGCCAAGATCCTGCCCTTGGGCTCAGAGACACCAGTCCTCACAATAAATTCCCCTCTCTGCTCAGGTCTAGGTTTCTGTCAGAACTAGGTTTCTGTCACTCACAGCCTGTGCAGTCCACACACACACACAGAGCAAAGGTAAATGTATACATATGGGAAAAAAGATGAAAAAATACTGTAAGATGATAGCACTAGCTTTCTTCCCCCCTATTTCCTAAATTTTCTATGATAGGATCACATAATCTGCAATGAGTTTTTCATCAGATAGAAAGGAGATGGACAAGTTAGTGGGCAGGAGAGAGGCTCGCATTTAAAGGAGCTTCGGCGTGTTCCCAAGTCCCAGGGGAAGCGCTTTCCCTCTCAGGATGGCAGGCACCTCGGCCGCCTGGGATCCTTAGTACCCGCCAATCACGGAACCGAAGTTCAGAAACACAGAGGTCTCCTGGTAAGACGGTGTGCTTCCCAGAGTAGGAGAGTTTTGCTGTTGTCATTAAAGGCTATAGTACGATGATAATGAACTAAATGCCGAGTACATCTAGCACAGTATTAATATTAAAAAGGGCTGACAGTTAATAAAATGTATCGGTGCTGCTTCATCTCTGGCGTGGAAACAAAAGCCAGCTGCCTGTCTGAGCAGCCTGGAAACCACAGGAAGAGCAATTGTCTACGGTTGGTTGGTGAATTGAAATAAAACACTAATCACCTAACACACTTTTTTAAATATCTCAAAAATACCACGTTGGGCTAGACATTGAATTCAGCAGCTGACAGCACTCAACAGTTAATCACAAGGTCCACAATGACATCAGAGACCCTATCACAACCAACAGATTTTTTCCTTTCTTTGAAGGCTCTCAGCCATTTCAACTTAGAATGGCCGGGGAGACACAGTGAACAGTTTCATGCTCTCGGGAGGCAAATCAATATTGCAAAATTTCTGGCTCTTTACCCCAGGCATTTTTTAAAGCATGCAAATGCCTGCCTTCCGATATAGTTGCTAAAACTAACACAAATTAAGTTTCGATATGCCTTTTGCAGTACTGAGCACAACCCTCGGCTGAGAGCTATGTGCACCTGAACATCGAAAAACATGCTTCATGGTAATGAACTTGCACATCACTCAGCCACTCCAGTCATTGATGCTCCCTTTTCTCTGCAACAGTCAGAATGGCAATAAGCCCCACCGTTTATTCGCACTAGTTTTCAGGGAGCCTGAAAATGGAAAAAAAATGCTGATTCTGCAGATGTACTTCAAGTTGACTACCTGGAATCTGACCCATTTTTCAAACTAGTGGGATAAATATTCCTTGCTTCAATGGTGACTTCCAAGAAGTAGTCACAGTTAATACTGTAGAGGGTAAGTAAGAATGGCAGCGGCGGGTAATCTTTCCAGCCTGAAACTAGACACCCATTAGCTAATTGGTTTTTGTGGAAGTCTGACATTTGTCATCTCACACACAGTGACCCTGAGATAATTCTGGAAACGCCCAGCCTGAGGACCATGAAGTTGGCAATTCAAGGGCAGATGATGCCGGGGAGGCGGCTGCTTGGTCAAATCAGCTTATTCCCTGTGGGTTGACCGAGGGGCAGAGCAGTCCTCCCTGCAGGCCTGTGGGCCAGGACTTCAGCAACAGCCTCCCTCCCGTGAAAACAAATGCCACTCCGGCTGCATCCTCGTGTTCCATGTTCTGATTACACGGCAGGGCTTCACGAAGTCCAGCAACGACACCAGTACATAAAATGCAGCACTCACTTTGCCTTCACTGCGAAGACCTGGAAACAACCCCCAACTGGTTCACACAGATGATTAAAAGGTGGGCGGCCGACAGTTTCATTCGCTAACATCCTAAACTCAGCTAATTGTTAGTTGCTCTTGCATTACCTAACTCAAACCCTCATATTTTAGGAAAGAAAAAAATCTTTTCTAAAACAAGTTCTGAAATAACTTTGTTTAGAAAGTCATCGGTTAAGACAACGATGGACACAAGGAACAAGATATGTTTCAGCAGCACAAGAACAAATGAAACAGCCTCTAACAAAAACCCACCCATTTCTAACCAGCACCTGGGGCTGGTCAGGCCAGGAGGTGGCTCACCACCAGCAGGAGGAAACCACCAGCAAAGCCCCAGGGCTTGGTTTCACTGCCACAGGTGACTGAAGTTGACTGCTCATTTCCACTCACCCTCCGCCCCTCGAGGAAGAACAGAGGGAGGCACACTGCCAGCTCCTCTAAGATTCAGGACACACCAAAGGCTGGCCTCCTCATTGGGGTTCTCAGAAATGCTGCATTTTCCAAAGAAATGCTAAGTCTTAATTATCAGACTCACATTTCAACAAACAGTTCACAGGCTAATTGGACTCCTAATAACGAGGGTCAGAAGTAAAGTGAATAAAAATAGCACAGCCCTGGTTGGTGTGGCTCAGTTGGTTGGAGCATCGTCCTGTAACTGAAAGGTTGTGGGTTCAACTACCAATCAGGGCATGTGCCTAGGTTGCAGGTTTGATCCCCGGTCTGGGTGCAAGAGATACCCAGGTGCGTAAGGTAGGCAACCAATCGATGTTTCTCTCTTGTATTGATGTTTCTTTCTCCCTTCCTCTTTCTCTTCCCCGTCTCTAAAAGGAATGAAAAAAAAATGTCCTCGGTTGAATATAAAAAAAAAGCACAGAACTTTCATTTGGAAGTCAAGTGGGAAGAAGTGGTACCCATGCACACGTGTCTCCTACCCAGCTTTCCAGAGGGATCTGTACCTGGTGAGTGCTGTAGTATTGGTTCTCTTTACAAAACTGGTGCATGCTCCCCACACAAACAGGCATGCACGCACACACAGAGGGCCCACCCCTGGGAACGGGAGAGCCACACACTTCTCAGATGGCGTGCAGATCGATCAGGTCAAACACAATTGCACTGCTCCAAAAGTTACATTTGTATGACAGCACTGCAGTGCTAGTTTAGCAGAATAAGTAGAAATAGTTAAAATAAAAATCTTTTCTGTGACTCTTCTCCTCTTCCTACCTGTACTCCAACAAACCACAGTTTCTAAAATAACATTAGAATACAATAATCTGGCTCATAAAATGGTTTTTGTTCTGTTTTTTTTTCCCCATTTTAGGGATACTGCACTGATTTCCAGGATTTGTTTTTTTTAAATAATATTTCCTCTACATTCATTGGATTATTGTTATATTGCATAATCTTAACTTTAGTTTTATTTATTTAAGGTTAAGAAAACATTTCTCCAACTAAAGCAGAACTCCATCAAGGATACTGGCATGTCTCCACAGAGTATCTGTCATTGCACAACGCAGTGCGCACCTACGTTCCTGGAACCTACCACCTGCCACCGACACCCAGCCCGCCGCCTGCCTGCAGCAGCTCCTCGCCAGGGCCCAAGCCCACTGGACAGCCGGCCACAGAGGTGAAGCGCAGTTAAAGTGACTCCAAGTTCATTTTGGTTAATAAATACTACACATTATGGTGTTTCAGGTAAGACCTAAAACAGGTAGGCAAGTGAGGGAAGGATAACATAAGAACGATTTCCAAGAAATTATGCTTTTACTGCTTAGAACACAAGAAATCTTAAGAGGAATTAAAGCTGCATGTCACCAAATTTGCAATAACAGATTTCAAATGGATTAGAGTGTGCTAAGGAAGCAGAGCTTATAATGATTAACTTCGCAATAATGCTCGGAAGTGAGAAGGGCATCGTTCTGCTGGCTTTAATTAGTGAAAGCCACAGGACGGATGAGCTGACTTGAAGACATGTAAGTAAAACATTTTCTGGTGTGCCGCATTGGGATACTGGGCTCTAGGGCAACTCACACTCTCTCTCACACACACACAGACACACTCACACACACACACACAAAAGCCCACTTGTGCAGTAGTATGTCAATTCAGCAGGCAGTACCTCAAAATAGCATTTGTAATATAGTACTTGGCAGGCACTAAATGATATTCAGAAAAAGGAAATGTGTGTCTACAATTCTTCTATTTGCAGCAGTAGTACCTACTTCAGATTATAAACTCCAACAAAGCCTGGCTATTTGCGAATCTGGCTGCTTTACAAAAGTATCCACAGAGTCCTGTCATTCTAATGCCATCTGATCACATGGTCGAAGACTGTGCCCAGCGATGGTCCAAAAGCCATCTAAAAGTCACCAAAGCAGCTAAGACTAAAATCAGTGCCCAGTACTGACTTTAGTAATCAGTAATCAGTAACTTGGCATCTTAGTAAATGCCAGCACATACCCATTACGTAATGCTCTCATATTGAAAAATAGAGCCCACATGAGTACAAGCCTCATACTGATCAGAATAGTGGGCTCAACAAATAGCTCCCAAAGGCCTACTTTTGATGGTTTCTTATGCAAAGGCCTGATTAGACAGATACAAAAAAGATTTTTATTCTAATCAAACCCTGCCCCCCAATCCTGAACTCATTTACACACCCAATCCAACAGTCAAGTCCCCTCCTCCAATTATGGAGATGTCTCTACAGCCATCTATATGTACACGGTGACAGAGAAAACTCATTCTGTCTAGTCTCCTGTCTGCAGAATTGGGATAAAGATGAAAGGACATATAAAGAGCTTCCCGGACAAGAAAAAGCTAAAGGAGTTCATCACCCCCAAACCAGTATTACTTGAAATTTTAAAGGGTCTTCTTTAAGAAGAAGAAAAAAACATGAACCATAAAATGGCAATAAATATATATCTATTAATAATGGAATCTAAAAAAACAAACAAACAAGCAGAACAAAGACTGACTCATAGATACAGAGAACATTTTGACGGTTGCCAGATGGGCTGGGTGGGGGGCTGTTTATGGGGATGGGTGAACGAGGTGAAGGAATTAAAAAGTACAAATTGGTTGCTACAGAACAGTGATGGGGATGTAAAGTACAGCACAGAGAATATGTCAACAATATCCCCATAACTGTGTCTGGTGTCAGATGGTACAAGATCGATTGGGATGATCACTTAGTAAGTTATATAATGTCTAGTCACTGGGATGAACACCTGGAGCGAATATAATATTGCACGTCGACTGTAATTGAGAAACTAAAATGATTAGAAAAATTATAAAGCTGCCCTGGCCGGGTGGCTCAGTTGGAGCATCGTCCCAATGTGCCAGGGTTGCAGGTTCGACTCCTGCGGGCACATGAAAGTGTCAGCCAGTAGATGCGTGGACAGGTAGGACGACAGGAGTCAATGTTTCTCTCTCTGTCTCACAACTCAATTTTTAAAAGACTCTTAAAAATACAAATAATTTGAGAAGCCTGAGAAAAGGAAGCCGGAAAAAAAGGAACAATTAAAACATTGGTGATATTAAGAGACTTTTGTTCAATTGTGCCTATGTTTTAAGGATTTCAGTCTACTACAGAAGTATTCCAAATTCTGTTATAGTTCATTTACTTAAGTGTAAGCCAGCAATAATCCGTCAACCAAATACTAGTTCCTTCTAACCAGCCCATCGGCGGTTATGTTTTCCGGACATTAAGTCAATAAAGGTAGCCATGACATTTGCTCTGGATAGGAGTCAAGTGTCTGGATGGGATGCAGTGAAGGGCAAGGCCCAACTGAACAGCTCTGTGTGGTTTCTGAACGAAGCAACCGAGAGAGTAAACTACAGTATTTGTGGCAATTCTTGCATGTGATGTAATTAACCACCACCTAAGACAGTTACAATTCTTCGGTTTAGGCTACTCCTTTCCTGGGTCTGATAAAAGGCTCCTCGTAAGCCCACTTCATCCATAGCACAAAGGTATGCTAATTCCAGAACAGGCGAATATATTTCCCCTGCTGGCTTGGGGGCCCCAGGCTGTGTCTAAGTCCCAGTAGCTGGCTGTTCTGTTTGTCTTCATGGTCCCTCTGCCATCAACTTATATTGACACCATGGGAGGAGGAAACACGTTTGGGCACGAAAGGTGCTCCGTGGTCAAGGAAACAAGACCTGTGCTTAGGGTGGTAGCCAGTCTCTAAGCATTTTACAGAACTCGAGCTTTCGCAATCGTTTAGTGGTTGAGACTTAGGGTGCGAGTATCGCCACTATTGTGTTGTCTTCACCACGAGGCAACAGCAGCAATTTAGATCTTGTAGAAACTGGGCAACCTATTAGGCTCACCTATCTTAACGGGACAGCAGCATCGTCAACGAACTAAAACAATATAGGTCTGACGTGGACCAGAAATTCCTAAGGGGACTACCAGCCTTATAAGCAGCCAGATTTGATGCACTTGCGTACACATGTTCATCTGCAGTTAATCCCAGTATTGGGAAGTCTTCATACAAAAACCCCAAGGGGAAAAAGAAACTCCATCAGATACTGAATTTTTTAGTCCTAATAATAGCGACTAATCAGAAACTGCCAATTTTGTTCCTTACCCTCAGTTCCCTAACTGAGGGGGTTAGGGAACTCCCCCAATTTCTTTTGGGGGGAGAGGAATAGATGGGGTCAAGTAAAAAGTGGATACATGTTCTAGTTAAATAGAAACTATGTACAAACAACTGTATTTATGACATAATTGCCATCTACACTTGCCAGATGTTGCCAAGCTTCATAAGAGAAGGTGAATTTCTGCAATATGCCTCTCGTTGAGACACCTGGCAGGATGGACTTCTCCTGGCCGGAATACCCATTGTTTGAAGTCTATTTGAGGATTATCTACTTGCCCACTGGCCCAGTCCACCATATTGCCTTCTTGTCACCAATCAGCTAGATGGTCATTAAGTCCATATGGCTCCATACACTATAGATCAAACAGCAGGGCTGTTTACAACTTCTGGGATATGTAATTTTAGAGATGAAAAGGGCTGCAGAGACCACCTTATCCAACCCCCTCATTTCACAGGAGAAGTCGTCAAAGCCCAGAGGGGTGAAATAATGACTCGCCCAAGACGCCACAGACAGTTAACTGTAGAAAAAGGACTGCAACCAAGTCTCCGCCTTTCTGTCTGGTCCTTTGCCCACTACCCCACACTGTAATTTCGACACTTTAAATCATGGTTTTCTGAGAAGCATAAGCTTAAATTACTTCAGGCTTGGAGCTCCCCTCCAAATCCTGCTGGTGTGGATGGAGAACAGAACTCTGCCCTGACACAGGGGAGGGGGTATCTTTCCAATGAGGTCGAAATGTAAACTGTAGATGCTACACAGAGACCCAATGTACCAAAAGGCATTGCAAATTATACAGGGTGGGGCCTTTAAAAAATATTCTGGGTAAAAATTCCTGAGATCCCACTGTAGATCTAAGTGGGTGGGAATAACACCACAGAAAGTCAAAGGTCACAGCCTTAGCCACCATAAAAAAAAAAAAACCCTCCTGCAACACGCATTTATTCAGCCCAGTTCTGATGCTTTAAAAAAAATGCTCTTTGATAATGATGATGATATAGTAGCCTCTGCCAATTCCTTTGATGAAGAAAGGCATTCTTTCGATGCCGATGCCAAGGAAACACACATCACTGGTACAGGACAATTCCTTGAACAGCAAGGACCATTTTATGACCAAACATATGTGGATGAGCCTCGCTTATTATGTCATGACTGCTTCACTTAACAGGACAGATGCTCACAAACAAGGAAGGAAACACGGATCAGAATGGTGACTCTTTCAAGTGGAAAAAAAATCTTATGCCACCAGACTGCCACTACTTCGGCACTCACTCCTATTTTCTCGGCTCCCCTGAGAGGCCGGTGCAAACATCTCTGTGCAGTTCTCACACGTTCGGGCAGAGATAGGAAAGCATAAGAAGCTGCTGGGAAGACTGTGCCGGCCCAACCAAACCTCCAGTGGACAACCGCGGGCTGAGAGCAAGAGGGAAGCAAGAAGACTGGCCGAGACCAAGCTCCACGGCTTCCTCCAGCTTATCAAGGGGGAGGCAGGAGACAGAAGCAGGAAGGAATTCCCAACAAACAGATAGCAAGCCCTTGGATTCGAGGAAAAAGCCCTTCCAGACATTCAGGAGACCGGAACTCCCTCCTGAGAAGGGAGAAAAGGCTGTTCAGAGCAGGGGTTGGCGAGGGGACGTGCTATCAGGGGACACACGCTCTGCAGCCAACAGGCTCCATTTCCCAGGGATCGCTCCTCCTCAAGTCATCATCCAGGTAGGCTTCTGCCTGGTCTGGAGGTCATCCGATCCTACTGCCAATTTCTCCAGGCCCGCAAAGCGGCTTCCATGGGCATCTGAATTGTGGGGCAAGGTGGCTAAGCTTCCCAATCTGTTTTTCCTTTGGAAAACAGTGACATCTCTCTAACTGCTGAGAAAGCAAAATAAATATTGAGATTTCCAAAGAGAAGAATTATGTAAGTATCAGGGAAGATCATTTTATTGAAGAAACTGGTGGGGGCCAAAGATAGCATCGGAAAGTAAGCACACTCAAAAACCTGACTATCCACTCGGACCCAAGCCTCAGCGGCTCCTCATCTCCTGCCCTCGTGGGCGGACAGCAGTAACAGAGCATCTGGCGCTGGCTATCTGGAACAATTAAGGTCAGGTTACACCATGCTTGGTTTGTGGTGTTTCAGAAGGAAGAAGAACTTTAAAAAAGAAGAAGAATACACTTGCTGGAAAGATGTTTTACCAAATGGTACCACACTTTACAATACAATCTGGTACTGTACAACCTGGGACTGCATGTCATCACCTGAAAGTGCACTTGTGTAGTGCCCCTCATTCTCGGATGCTACTGAACAGTTAACATATGTTTGTTAAGCTTTAATGGAGTATCTGGGCAATATAATATGGTCGTTAGGAGGGTAGACTCTGAAGCCAGATCACTGTGGCCATCACCTTGGTTTTCTCAGCCATGACATGGGGATAATAATACTTCAAAGGGTTCTTGGGAGATTTAAATGAGTTAATATACATAAATCCCTTGGAACAATGCCTCATATACAGGAAGTGCCAGTTGTTATGATGACTAATCAAGAACTGTGTAAGACACTAGGGTCTAGTCACAACAGAGATCTGATTCCTGCCTTCGGGAGCTGATAGTGTAATAAGGCACCACAGGAGCCAAATAATCTGACAAAGAGAATGACGAATCGCAGTAAACGCTATAAAAGAGATGTACAGGGAATCACCAGAACACAACAGGAGAAGCCAATCTGGTCGTGTGTTGGGCACATGGGACCACAGAGTCAAAGTTTTCCTGAGGGACTGGCATTTGAGTTACGACCCATAGGAAGGGGGAAGAAAGGGACGGGTTTCCTGGGCAGAGGGAACAGTCTGTGCAAAGACCCTGAGACTGAAGAAAATTTACCGTGTTTGAGGACGTGGCAGGCCAGTGCTACTGGGAAGACAGAGCAGAGAGGGCAATGGACAAGGTGGGCTGGGCAAGCAGGCAGAAGCCAAGTGTGCACTCATACAGAGCAGGCCATGAAACCAGAATCTTCCTTATGTGCCTTATTTGTTACCTGAGCAGCTTACAGACAGAGAAGGAAGACATGCTGTCCACACTGGGGCAAAGCAAACTGGAGGAAACAAATGCTCCCCTGAGGTGGAGTCCGACACACAAGACACAGTCTGTGTTCACACCCTAGGTGAGCCTTCTCTGGTGTTTGATTTCATACCAGCATCAAACTGACGCTGGTTAGCTGCTTTACAGCTGAGTACGAGCATAACAGCAAACCTCTGCAGGAAAGTGTAATAATCACAGTGTGATGAAGCATGGCCTACAAAACAACACTAGGTCTCTTGCTTTGAGACCCCCTCCTCCGGGGGGAATTCTCTGAGCAGCCATCAAGCAGGGATCAGAAAGCTCCCTCTGGAGGCCCAAGGAGTAAAACAAGCCCCCTCCTGTCTTTTTACTCACGGGCACCTGCAGTCAGGTCCAGGCTGGTTTTGCTACAGTGGGCAGAAATCGCAGGGGTCTAACCCTATTGAACAGGGTAAGTCGCTGGATCATGGTCTCACGGTACTCAAGTAGGCTGACAAGGATATGAAGTTTTTATCAATCTCTCCCAGGCACTCCCTGTTTCACACCTCTTCCTGTTGGCTGACTCCTCCATGTCCAACTTACTTGCTAGTTCACTTATTTCAACCCCGCCCCCAGGGCTGTACTCTCTCTTTTAAACTACGGATGCACAGAAAGAAGGATCCTATC
>PVKM010009079.1:0-37602 GCA_004027735.1 Carollia perspicillata | reverse complement strand
TCATTTGCTGTGGAACTGAAACCACTCTAAAAATAAAGTCTATTTAAAAGCCAAGGTATTATTAAAATGTGATTAAAGCATATAATTATTTGTGTGTGTAATGTAATTAATAGCACATTCATTTAATGGCAATAATGGCAAAGAATTATTAGCAGTAATGCTGAATGCCCCAATTATTATATAAATAAGTTTCCTATACCTTATGCTTATACTTTTGAACAAAGTGAAAGGTTAAAAGACTCTGATATGTTTTCTTTTTAAAAATTCTACATAATAGCTGCTCCTCTAACCTTTTCCAGATTAAGTAAGTCAAACCCGAGCGTTGCCTAATATCCAAGTAAATTAGATATTGATCTGTATGGAAAGTTCTTTTCTGCCCTTACCCTAGAGACCACAATGTTCCCAGAGAGATGATCAAGTTCTCTTTTCGAGGAAGTAATCTCAGAATACTTGATTGCTCTGCATTGTAAACGTGCCACTTGAAAACAGATGACTTTGTAGATCACCTTTCTTTAAATAAATGAATATTGTCTAGATTGTAAAGTCAACAAGCTAAAGAGATATAGATATTAAATTACTCTAGATATATTTTTACAATTTTAATTTTCTTCTCTCAAAACCAAGTGCAGGAAAGGTAATATGTTGAATGCAATAATTTTAAAAATATTATCAACTTGCTAAATATATTTAGAATTTTTATTTTCAGAATTAGAAAGTTATTCTTTTTAATGTTTTGTGTTCAAGAAATGGAAACTTCACACAGTTGGGGAATGTGTCATATTAGCACTTATTATAGTGTTTTCTGAACTTTCTGTAAATTTCTCACCCATTTAATCAAGGTGTTAGTACAGTTAAAATCTATAATTAAAGAAAGGCCAAAAATATATAAATCTTTACCCCACATATTTACTGGTGTTACTGCCCATATGTTTGTTCAGAAAAATGATGCCTCTTCACCCAATGACTTGCTGTAAAAGACCAGCCTAGGCAAGAGCGTTTAGGGGGAAAATATGTGCTTCCTAGAAAGGCATAAAAGGCACACCTTATATCAACACATAAATCATTTCAGGTACAAATATCAGCCTTAGTGGTTAACTATAAAGCAAAGCCTGTGTACTTGGCTTAGCTTCCTAAACCAGAAGATGCTCCGGTGAGTCTGCAACAGCCTACTTTGGTATGGAGACTCTTATGTATCTTGAAACACCACACAACAGCAGCCTGAACAATAAAATAAATAGATTAATCTTATTGTCTAGGTGGAATCTAAATAGATTCCCCCATCTTTTCTTCATATTAGCTTTTCAGAGACAAACAATGATTTATGAAATGTATGAGAGAAAAATTAAATGATCATGTATACAGTAGACTCCAGGACAAATAAAAGTTCTAAGTTGGACAATTATCTAAGAGACCAGTTTAATCTCGGCATTGACAAGTGCCTGAAATACCTTCATTCTACTTAGAAAATGGAATGTGCTGCACTAAATTCTGTAGCAATTAAGAAAACAGGAACCCAAGGTAAAACAAAACAAAACGAACAAACAAACAAACAAATAAAAACATGATTTGAAGCCTGTCTCCACCTTTACAAACCATGGAAAAGTAATTTACTTTGAGTCTCCTAGAAGTTTTTGTTTCTTAATCTAATTATCTTCATCTGTAAAATGGACATAATGTTACCTAAGAATTTCATAAGGGTATCTCATAAGCACATAGTAAATATAGTAAATCTTTTTTATAGATATTATTATTATTATTTAAAGATTTTGTTTATTCATCTTTAGAGGGGAAGGGAACGACAGAGGGAGAGAAATGTCAATGTATGGTTGCCTCTCGTGCATCCCCTGGTGGGAACTGGTCTGCAACCCAGGCATGTGCCCTAACTGGGAATTGAACCATGGTTGTTTGGTTTGCAGGCCCGGGCTCAATCCACTGAGCTACACCAGCCAGGGATAAATATAGTAAATCTTAAACAAGATATTGTGACCTATCTAGCACAGTGACTGACAAATAGTAATTGCTTAATAAATATTTATTTATTTGGAATACAATTCCTCACTTAAAATGCATTGCAAGAAGTTGTTTAGAAGAGCTTTGTATACAACAATACAGAATCAGGTGAGAGTTGAAGGGTCATGGGGCAACAGAAACAAAAATAAAAATTGCACTATTAAATCCCTATGTCCTTGAGGGTCCCAGTATGAGACAAACACTAGACTGAGGTGAATTTCAAACACAACTTCCAGCAAGACTAGATCTACCAGCCTGATGGTACTTTGAGTCCATTATGTTGAATATAAAAAAATAGAATTTTAAGTACTGTAGGTTTGAAATATTTCATATTTAGTCACCAATTTACGTTCTAATTTCTTTTCATCATCTACAATAGAAAATTAATATGTTAAATCATAGATATGTATGTTAAATATTAGTTCCCTCATCAGCGAGAAGTGATACAAAGATTTTCTTTTTATATTCAACTCTATTGAACTCTGCAGATTCACCTTTCAGTCTCTCTCTTTTTTAAAATTTTAAGAGGACATTTAAAATGTATTTCCCTCTAAATATTTTTTGTATATCATTGTACAGTTTCTCCTAAAGTAGTCTGCCCCATTTATTGTAATGACTGAAGTCTTTAACTGGCCCTTCACTAAGTGAGGAGTTCCTCTCATCTCTGAAGCTTTGCTTTCTGAAGTGACATGGACCCCATCAGCACTTTGGTTGTTCAATTTTGAGATATTAAGACTTACTGTAAAGCATCTACAGTGTTGTTATTCTAAGTACTTAATTATCTAACACTATTTTTGCCCAGAAATTACTCATTGGCTTTCTACTATGAACTGCCCTTTAATTCAAAAGTTAAAAAAAAAAAAAGTTATGAGGATTGTGGGCTCAGTTCATTTCTACACAGGTGCTACAAATCATGTTGAGAAATAGATATGAAAGGACTGGATGTTTTAATCTCTTTATTCATCAAAGCTTTTTCAAAAACTTTTTAATACATGGAATATTAAGGGCTTTTTAAAGAAAATCATGACTTTCATGCAAGTATAAAATGAACACAAGGATTTTATTTAACTCATTAATCGATGGGTAAATAAAAAAAAAAAACATTGAGAAGCATTTCCTATGAGAATCTTAAGATCAGACACATATAAGAAATCTGTAATGTAAATAATAAAAAAAACCTAAATCCAAAATGTTGAGATAAATTTATTAGAAAATATATTCTTATGTGTGAAATGGTTTGCATCTTCATCTGAAAAATTATATTTGCATAACTGTAGACAATCATGTCATTTGTGTAACCAGCAGTTTGGTGCAATTTGAAGAGTTGGAAAACAGCTGAAACACAAAATGAGAGCTCTGGAAGGAAATAAGAAGGCATGCACTGAGCAACACGTAGAATTCAATTCCACTGTTTTTCATAATGTACCATAAAATGACTTGGAAACAGAGTAATGTGGAAAAAGTTAGAGGAGAATGACTGCATTGGATTTTTACCATTATTCGTAAGATGCACAGAGGCAAACAAAGGGAAAATGGAATGAACACTGACTGCCCACAGCATATAGGTCCTTATTAGTCTGTTTGAATGTAATATGGTGTCTATGTTTTCTAAAATACTTTTGATTTAGCTATTTTTTGAGGGTTGACTGTACCATCCCCCCAAAAAGCATATTATCTTGAAGTTTTTACTCCTTCTACCTGTGAATGCAATCTTACTTGGAAATAAGGTCTTTTCAGATTTACTTAAGATGTGAATTAGTGTGAAGTCGTATGGAGTCAGGTGAGTCCTTAGTAATATGATCTGACTGGTGTTCTTAGAGGAAGAGGGAAAGAAACAGACACAATCCACAACGGCAGAAGCCGAGACATGAATGATGTGTGTGCGAACCAAGGAGCTCTGAGGAATGTCAATGACACTGGAAACAAAGAGAAGGGCAAAGATCAAATTATCCCCTAGAGCTCTGAAAAATGCATGACTCTGCCTACACCTTGATTTTAGACTTCTAGCCTATTTATTGATTTATTAGTAAATCAATTTATTGATTGATTTATTAATAAATCAATAAATCCCTATTGATTCAAGCCACTTAGCTTGTGGTAATATGTTACAGCTGCCCTAAGAACCTTATACAGTACTTTTATAACAGTTTTGTATTTTAATATAATAGTAACAAATAGGACTAAAAAATTGGCAAACCGCACAGATTCTGAGTGGCAGAATGAAAACTTTTCCCAGGTACATTTGACACAAATACAGCTTTTTATTCACTGTGCCCTAACACATTTTTGTTTGATAAATATTTTGAATGATATCACTTGTTTGAATATTTATTAAAATTTAAAATGATCAGTTTTAAAATTTATTTTTAAATCATAATTATTAATAAAAGTCTCTGCAACTGGTGATAGCCTATATAAACAAAGCAGGTAAGAATTGTATTTAATTTTAGCTACAAATTGTTGTATTTTTCTTTCTTTGTGTAACATTAAACACTCTACTTAAAATAGTTTAAGAACATATGTTTCCAAAAATAATTTGAAAACAACAAAAAAATGGCAGGAAACAAACAAACAAAAAAAAAAACCCTGGGATTATAAAGGACATATCTCTGTTTTATTTACTTCTCTGCCTTTTCTAATATGCTAATAATTCATCAGAAAAGCCAAGGGAATTATACATTAATACCAATAAAATGAGATGTAATATTTGATATCAAGTCTAATTTCATTTGGGTATTTGCCATGGTGCTAAGTTCTCAATTTTAGTTCTGTGAGCTTTGGTTGTATGGACCAGACGGGAAAATTGTTTTTCTGGTTTGTGGTAGATATGGTTATAAAAATGATGACAACAGAATACAAATCTTTTAAACTACACAAAATTCACCAAACATTTTGGTATAATTGGCATATTTTGGTATATTTCTTTACCTAGTGGACATCACCATACACACATGTGCACACACATAGACACAAACTTTTGTGCTTTGCTTTTTTTTTACATATCATTATACCAGTATGTAATTTAAATTATATAACTAGGAAATACACAAATGCTTTGTGGAAGAGGGTATAAGGGGGTAAATGGGAATGGAAAAATAATTTTAAAAAGCTATAAAAATATATAAAAGCATGTTATTTTAGTTTTATGTCTATTGATTTCATGCTAATTTTGTTTTAGTGAGAAATCTTGTAATAACCAGTGCTTTACATGTAGTAACATGTTTATTAGGTGATACAATTTAAAAAACATGTTTAATAATCATACAAGTAAAAAATTATTTCAAAATAAATTATTACATTTATTTTAGATTTTTTAAAGACAGTGCAACAAAAATGCTCTCTGTCTTACCACCTTGGTCTTACATGGTTATCTCAATAGATACACAGTAAATTAGTAACATTTTGTTACCTATGCCAAGGCTACAACTAAAAAGTAATGTTTGTTTTCCCATTGAACTATTTGGTTTTGTTCTTGTAGATGTTAGTGTTGGAGTCAATATGGCTAGTCTGTTTTCTTCAGGAGCTTCTTACATGTCATAAGGCATTGTTTATGAGTAAATATGACCTCTGTTACTGCTGTGCAAACACTATGGGAAGATGAGTTAATTTTTAAAACTGTCAGAAAGATGTTCAAATATACACATTGCCCCTTCGATTTTAAAGCACATTTTTTTATTTCTACCCATAGAACCAAGCAAGAAAGTGTAGATGTTTCAGCATAGTACAATATATTATCATGTATTCTTTTTACAGAAATAACTTAAAACATATCTAGGTGACAGTGAATTCAGAGAACTACAAAAATATTAATAGAGTGACTGCACATCAACATAAAACTTGTTCAGTTGTATTACTGATTGTTTACTTATTCATAAGAGAGTAGGACATGGAGAGAGCAAAATACCTTCTTTTCTGAAACCCATTTTCATTGAATGTGCTATAAATATCCAGGGAACAAGGACAAACATATGTATAAGAGCTTCCTAAAGTTCTCAAGGTAACAAAAACACTTTCATACTCCCTGTGAAAGTTTTCTTATGTCCATTATTATGTTTTGCTATGGAAATCAGTGCTGGTATTCAGTACATGTCTGTAGTAAAATCTAAGTAGGTTAGGGCTGGGCTCAAAAGCTATATATCAAAAGTTCCTATGAGTTAAACCCAAGAATCAGAAAACTCCACATAAAAGTTTGTATTTTTAAATTCTGTTGTAAATTAGGTTTTGCATTCCAAAAATGATCAGAAAAGAAATGAGACAAGAAAAATCAGGATGAGAGGTTTTTGTCATTTTTTTAAAGAGAGGAGACAAAATAGCATCATTATACATTGATGGAAATGATCCATTAGAAAGGAAAATGATGATGCAGAAGGAAGAAAAGAAAATTTCTTAAGAGAAGAGAGTGGATTTGCACTTGTGAACAATAGAGAAGGATTCATTTTAGATTTGGGGTTTGAAAAATTATTGAGAGTGACTGTAAAGTGAGAAAATGAGAGTTCCTGTCTTTCACAGTATACTTTCTTGCATATGTTCAGAATAAAACTATATTTATGTGGTAAATATGACCAGATTCACCAGAATGGAGTATTAACCCTTTATTGTTTGAATTAAGTAAAGTCCTTTCATGTTAAAAGTCCAATGACACCACACCTCCATTTTATGTATCTTAAAGGACTACTTTTCTTTATTCCTTATGTTCCAGCCAAGTGTTTTACATTCCGTCTGATAAATTTAAACCTCCCTATGTATTATGTGGCCCATAAGACCAATTACATAGTCAATTTTATTAAGAGAAAAAAATAGAAAAAAATACCCTTTGCTTCAGAGAAATATGGTCCCCTTTAACAACTTTTTTAAAAAACTGCTATGGTGTCATTTTGGATCCCAGGCGAATTAAATAATCAGAGTGTAAACTTTAATCCCCTGCTTTTATTCATAATAATAATAGTATTTTTGAATACTTGATTAAGAAGACTCTCATCTGTCGTTTTATAATTAAGTACTATAGACCTATGCAATTGAAGGCTTGTGGTCCACATGTTATGTAGCCACATGGTGTTTATGTTATATAGACAAGTGGCTCACAATATCCAGCATGTACTCACACAGCTATGTTCTACAGGGAATATCTGTGATGCTAAGATATAAGGTCAAGTTACTAGATGAACCCAGAGCCAGCCCTAAAAAGCCAAGAGAGCCATCCATCTCTAAATACCAGGTCCATTCACATAGTAGGATTCTGGCCTTTCTTTACAAGATATATCCCTATCTTGTAACACCCAATGTCCCTTTCTTTATTAATTCTAAAATCTCAGAGTTGTCAACCTCTTTTAGGTCATGAAAAAGCATTGGTTAAATGATAACCTTCATGTTAAAACTACAACTTCTCAATACCCTGAATGGTTTGGTATCATTCCTTCCACTTGTGATTATAGACCAGGTTTCCAGACCTCATGAGCCCCTCCCCCAAACAAAACAAAACAAAATAGGATTTCAATATTGCAATAATAATCTAGTGTAGTTTCATTGTAGTGGCTCAGATCCCCAACTACTTTTGTGACAACCTGTAATCTCTTCCCTTTTCTTGGAGTTCTTTCATAAGCAGATCTAGAAATTTCTCTATCATACCTCATCTACCCTAAAGCCATCCTTCCCACTGTTAACATGTCATGTTACTGTGTCTTTACCTGGATCCCCTGTAATGCCTGCTGTAAGGCTAGGGTACCGTCTCTAGGGCCACTGAAGCCCGGGTCATAGATTCAGTTACCTCTGAAAAGCCTGCAAAAACCTTAAGAACGGGTAACTTCCCAGGACTGCCATACCATTTCCAAAGTCAGTATGGGTTTACTGTCAATGCAGCTGCAGATTCCACCTTCATTTTCCAGGTCTCGTTGGTCACTCTTTGGAATAGAATAGCCTATTTTATTCCTGACGCTAAGCTCTATTTATCTCCCATCTGATCTCTTTTATCAATCGGACTCTATTAGTTCGTATTCACAAATCAATGTCATCTTCTCTCCCTGTATTTCAAGTATATGTATACAGGTCTGAGTCAGAGGACAATCTGAGAGAAAGGTTGTAAAACATACCCATAATAATCTTTCTTTCCACAACTGAAGCCTTGTCCCAAGCCAACATGTATATATTTTAAAGGTTCCCCTGGAATAAGTCTTTTCCACAAGTTTCCACAGTCCTAATGATACAAGATACCTGATGGTGGTGGCCCCTATGCCCTCTAGACAGCTCATGTATATTTTATTCAACAGCAAATTATAACTCAGAGTGCCAAGCTGGGAACTATACTAATCTATAGTTGTTACACACACACACACACACACACACACACACACACACACACACACTTTTTTTTAATTGCAATCCAGACAGTGTTGGAAAATGTGATAGATAATAGACAGGTCCCTGAATTTCAAGGGTTTGTAGGACTGGCTGAAACCTCCAATTCATGTCAAAGTACTACAATTCCAAAATACCTTTTATTTTATTTTATTTTTTAATTATATTTTATTGATTGTGCTATTACAGTTGTCTCGATATTTTCCCCTTTGCCCCCCTCCACCCAGCACCCTCTACCCCCTCAGGTAATCCCCACACCTTGGTTCATGTCCACGGGTCATGTGTATAAGTTCTTTGGCTACTCCACTTCCTATACTGTACTTTACATCCCCGTGGCTGTTTTGTAACTACCTGGCAAACTTATATGCAGACAATTTCATTTCTTAAGGCATTTCCTAATATATGACTTTTAAGTAGCTTGGGTATTTGTTAATAGAACTTCATACACATTTTCTAAAGAATGAAATTATTTCAAGCATTCTAAAATAGGTAGAATCTTTTGTTGAGCAGAGCTGTATTCCTAACTGAGAAAAGGAAAAGAAAAGAAAACCTCCTGGTGACAGAACTACAAGTAAGAGGAGATGAAAATAATAGGCCCATGATTTTATGATGCCATGAGGGTAGAGAGATCTGACGAGCCAGGCCCGTATGAGAATAGCATTAGGCTTTGAAACAACATATCTCGCAAATCCTATATACACAAGCTTATTAGAAATGATGTGAAAAATATCATTTAGGTCCAAATGCATTTCTTTTTTTTTAAGATTTTATTTATTTATCTTTAGAGGGGAAGAGTTAGGGAAAGAAATATCAATGTATGGTTGCTTCTCAGATGTCCCCTGCTGGGAACTGGCCTGCAACCCAGGCATGCCCTGACTGGGAATCGAATCGCAATCCTTTCTTTGGTCCTCAGGCCCGTGCTCAATCCACTGAGCTACACCAGCCAGGGCCCAAATGCATTTCTTTAAAAGACAAATCTTCCAGAAAAATTACAAAGAAGAAATGACATTGATTTGACATATAAAGATCAAAGTGGAGCAAAGTTGAAACACAGTTTCTCTCCCTCAGATTGCTATTCCTGAAGTTACACTGGTGGCCACAGTATATTGCTGACTTCATCCTTGTGGGAAAGCAAAACTGTTATGAAATAATAAAGAACACAATCTACGTGATTGGAGAAGGCCAGAACATGCCTTCACTCTGAACACACAGGTTCCAAAACTTTACCTTTGCTAAATAGACATTTGTCTCCCAGGTGTTTCTCTGCTAATATTTGACTGCAAGAAAGAGAACACACCCCAAGTAAGGTAAGCAAAGAAAGATGATGTGTTTAAAACCACAAGAGGGCCATCTCACAGAAGCCAAGTAAGTACATTAATTCATCCATCATAGAGAATATGGTCAACAATATGGCGATAACTATGCATGCTGTCAAAAGGGTACTAAATTTATTGGGATGATCACTATGTTGTACACCTAAAACTAATATAATATTGTATATTGGCTATAATTTAAAAATTAAAAAAATATTTAAAATTTCTTAGGATGAACTGGAATCAACTTGAGCTAACCCTCTGCTGAACTTGAATGAAGGCCTATTATGACTATTTCAGCCTCAGTTATACACTAACTCCCAGATTTTATTAGTTAGAAACAGGCTTTGCTGGATCCCCAAACCAAATTTCTGAGAGGCCTCAGGATGCGATCAGCTGCAGACTTAGCTGTGTCTAAGAAGAAGGCAAAGGAAGACACATTTTGGGTGGAAAGCAGAAGGCAAAGCTGGGCAGGATAAGCATTTGTCAGAGAAGTTCATGTAAAGCATCAGAATGATTGGCCAGGGTATATAAGAAAGTCTATTTTCTTGTTGCTAAGTGCTACTGAAGTGGGAGATGTGGGAATGAGATGGCTTGATAAAAAACAAAAAACCCTGACACAAAGGACCTGAGGGTCTTTTTATCTACAAGCACAGGGGTCCTTTTAAAAACCCAGACACAGGGTTTCCACACTGTTTCCAAGGGGAAAACAGACACCCCGTTCTACCCTCGTCCTCAGAACTTAACATCTTTCACATATTTTCATTTAACAAAACCTTGTGTCTGTACTTGCCTACAAAAATACAGAAAAATAACTGTGGCTCTCACATCTTTCAAAATACCACTGGCTTCCCCTGCAGCACTGACAGATCTGGCTGCCTCAGAGAACCTTGTTAGGGACTCAAGCTGCAGTGCATTGCAATGACACTTGACCTTGTTCTCATCACCTGGAGATTGCTTAAAGGAATTCCCCAACCATTTGTCTTACAAGCACAATAGTGTTGCTAGAATGGTATTCATGGACTTTGAAGATGATAACTAAATCTAGGTTCCATATGCCAAATATAGCCTGGCACCAGCTGGTTATAAATCTGTTCTCATCTCTCTGAGGGAGCTCTTTTTAAAATTCATGACTTAAAATAATTTCTTGTATGCTGTGCAAGTATGTATATTCATACATATTTGTACTAAAAAAACCCATACAGTATATATTTCTCTAATCTAAATTATATTATTTTAAAAAGAAATTGAAATTAACATGACAATACATATATATGCTACAGAGGACATCTCTGTTTTCCATTTCTGAGCTATCATTGTATCGCTTGAACCCAGACCCAGCTCTAGGAAGGACTGGACAGGTGGTATGTAAAATAAAATGTGTCATGCTTTTTTTCAGAATTGTTCGTCTGCTCTAAGTCCAAGATAACTGGCCCAAGCTTTCTGAGAAATATTCTTTTAGCTGAATTTTCTCCTAGGAGATTTATTGCATTATGAACAAAATATGGAAGAAGCATCCTACCAAAATAAAATCTCTGTCAGATGCTGAGACACAGCAATGCTGCTTTGAAATCTGCCCCAAAGAGTATAACCCACCAAGAGATAGACATTACTGCGCCCCTTGCATTGGGACACCAGGAGGCTGTCTTCCTGTTTTTTCTAGGAAAAAGAGCGATGACAGTGATTGCAGAGCATCCGTGATGATACCTGTCCCGAGGATGAGGGTCTGTCCAGTGACAGCAGCCACAATGCCTGTTGTGGTACACATTTCTTAAAGGGAATACAGAGGCTAAGAATAAAAAACAACGGTGCCTAGAAAAGAGCTGTCAAAGCTGGAAGAAACGAACACTAGTCCAAGGCCCCCCACACACGGTGACTGACTTCCAGTGAGACGACACACCGAGTGTTAAAAGGACATGGCAATGTCCTGGGGTCCTGATTTAATAGTTACAAGAATAGATACCAGCACTTACAGATGACTAAATAATTGCCAAAAATCATTAAAAAGCCTACATAATATGAATCAAACAAAACAAAATAGTGTGCAATCAATAAGAAGCTTTTATTAACTATTTAGTCTGGTTTAGAATAATTTTTAAAATTATTTTATTGTTGTTCAATTACAGTTGTCTGTATTTTCTCCCCACCCCCTCCAAACCCACCTCCCTCCCTTGCTTCCACCCTCCCCGTTGGTTTCGTCCAAGTGCAACCCGTTTGGGTGCAGATCCCCTTTCCCAGCGTGTACGAGAGGCAGGCGATCAATGCCTCGCTCTCACATCAATGTTCCTCTCTCTGCCTTCATTCTCTCTAAAAGGAATGAAAAAATAATGTCCTCAGGTGTGGAGAAAAACAAACAAAACAACAACAAAAGCCTCAAGACCCAACTCAAAAGGGAAGAGAAAAGACTGAACGCATTGTTCTTCAAAAATCTTAAGTTACCAACAACACTGTGTAAAATGTTGATTTTTCTTTTGGAATAAATATTGTAATAAATGTTAACATCCAGTGTGGACTCAAATGCCATGGGAAAAATGCTCACTATATCTTCCAATTACATTAAGTGAACCAGTAGCACAATAAGTTCAATGAATATAAATGGTTATTGTTTTGCTTAATTCTTGGATTGTCTACTTACTAATTGAATTCATTTGCTTTGTGGAGAAAAATGTCTTACATCAAGAAAACTTATTTGCTTAAAGCAGCAAACTTTATCTCCTACAATTCTGTGACTTGTAGGCATTTCTCATTTCTAAATTTGTGTGCGGTTGATGACTCAGGACGGCCTCCCTCACCTATGCCAATACAGCTGTAGGCAGGCTGCTTGGTCTA
This sequence comes from Carollia perspicillata, assembly GCA_004027735.1. NCBI lineage: Eukaryota > Metazoa > Chordata > Mammalia > Chiroptera > Phyllostomidae > Carollia > Carollia perspicillata. Next base: position 25,099 of record PVKM010009079.1, on the reverse strand, counting down.
CAGGGGTTCAGAAGCTTACAGTTTATGTGTGTTCTGTGTGGCCTCTGAGCTGCCCTAGAGTTTCCTTTACCTGAGCAATCTTAGGATTCCAAATAGCACTGAAAAAGGAAGCCCCAATATGCAAAGGTTTTCAAATCTCTGCTTAGGTCTGATTTGCTAATGCTCTTTGAAGCAAGTCACACAAAGGGCAGAGCCCAAATTGGAAAGGTGGAGAATTAGACTTTACTTCTTGATGAAAGGAGTAGCAATGTGGCATTAGAGTTGCACATACCAGGTTGGGAGGGTTTTGTGGTAATTTTTGTACTCTGCAAACTAACTGAGTTTGCTTAAATTACTTAACTGAGGTATGCTGCATATATTATCAATTTTATAGTTTTGTTATGAGTTAAGGGGAAGTATATTTATACAACTTGTATGCAGACTAAAAGTCATATCTTAAGCAATAGTAAGTTAATTAGTACCTAGGAACACAGAAAAATGAAGTATATACTGATTGATAATAAATATGATGAGAGGAAAAGGTTATTAAAATATGTAGTTTCTCACTCAGTTTCTCTTTATTATTTCACTTTATATATAACCTAACCCTATATATGCTGACCTCTTTCACATATTTTGCATAGGACACATGTTTTTTAAATAGAGATTTCTGGGTATATCTAGTGTGTTGTGGTAAATATCACACTTATGTTGTAAAACTTAATTATGCATTAAACCATTTTTTCAAATGAGCTTTGAGGGGTGGATCCTTGGTACTGTGAATAAAAGGAAAACATGGATTTTTATCTCAAGGAGCTGAGAGTTATTGGAAAAGTAGATATGGAAACAAATAATTGCAATAAATCCTGACATTCTTATCCATCTAAATAGAGAGAATGGTTGGCCGTAGGAACTCAGTCCAAGTTTGTACAATTAATGAGTGCAGTGTGGATGGAGAGGGTCATTCATTTCAGGGTAAACGAGGAGATGAGCGCGTATCTCCTCCTCAGAAAGCAGAATGACTAGGGAACATGGGAGAGCATTCAGGGCATATCTGCTGGATGCTTGAGACAGGTCTTTGCTGACATCGGGATTTCATCAAAGAAAAACTTCACAACCAACAATAGTAATTCTTGTAACTTCAGAAAGATAAACTGATTGCAAAGAAAAATTGCAAAGCTAAATGTGAGCCTGGAAAAGAATGTTGTTAATTAAACATTTTAAAATGTACAGAAGAACAGATAGATTATCAAATCTTGGACTGAAAAGCAACAAAGAAAAGAATCAGATTTCCATGAGTAAAGCTGTAGAAATAGTCACAGTGTCCATAAAAATGAATAGAAGAGAAAGGAATTCTGATCAAGCACTTGCTAGCATTTTACTATTTAGCTAAATTATAAAATATTTAGTTAAAATTCATAATATTTCTTAAATTACATTTTAAATGTGTGTCCATCTAAATTTAGTGCATGAATGAGGGTTGAAGGAATGTCACGAAGCAGAAGGAGTAGCCATATAAATTCAAAAGCAGAAATGTTCCCACTTTCCATCTTTAGCCATTGCCCTGAGAATTTAATTTAAAAGTGAACAATAAAACAGACAATTCAGAAGTTTGTGTGGTACTTTTTTGGTATTTTTGTGCTGTGAAATAATGTGATGTTTTTGGTTTGATAGGTTAAAATAGATTGCAATACACTGTAAAGGGCATGTAATCTTGATTAAAAAGGAGATTAAAAATATGTATACCCTCCACCCAAACCAAAAATGTTAATTCTAATAATTTTGGATATGTTTGACATCCTTAAATAGTTCCCCATATGACAGCTAATGCTTTTATTTCCCCTTACAAAATGTACAAGGTAGTGGATTTCTGTGATTCCCACTTTGGTTCTTATGGATATATTTGCTCCATAACTTAGTAAAGTGCCCTGATTTATATTCTGTTTACTGCTTGAGAGCCACTGACAAAATCGTTTCCTTTGGATTAATTCTGTTGTATTGGCGTATTAAAAATGTGGTGCAGGCTAATGTGGAGAATTTAGTCTCTCACATTAAATCAATTGTGATCTACAGAACTATGTGAGGTCAAGCCCTGTTCAGGCTACCTTTACAACAATTCATAATACCACATTAAGTACTTAGAGGGTGTTATTAACCAAAGGAAACCTCATGGGGAAAGAGATTTATTGAAGATAGCAGAAGGAAAGCTCTGTAGGCAGATATTTAAACACATTGCATCAGAACTTAGAGCTAATGCAGCAGGAGAGGAAAAACTACAATGAGGAGACCAGGTGGTTTCACAATAATGCTCACATTTCTTTAGAAAGACTTTCATCTTTCTAAAGAAAGAAGGAAAAATCAGCTCTTTCAGTAGGGAAGTTTGGTAATCTGAATAAGTAAATCTGTCTTATGTTCCTGAATCAGCTATAAGAAAATCCTCTATCATTTCAAGTTCTCAAAACAAAAACAAGAAAATGAAGGGGTTGATGTGGGGGGGTGTGAGTGTAGTACAAAACAATATTTGACTAATTCGTAACCTATCAAAACACTCTGAAGTAAATGTAATTGGCTGTGTCAGTTATGTTTTTAGGGCCATCTGTTTATTCATTATCATGTAGTTCAACAAATATTTAGTATCTATTGTGAACCACATACTATGCCACAAACTATAAATACATACAGTGCAAAAACCAAAAACGGAAAACTGACATAGCTTTGGTCTCTGCCCTCATCAAATGTACTAAAAGTTTACATTCTCGTGAGGGGCTGCTAAGGGGATATACCTAGATGTGAGGAAGCAAAAGTTCCAGTTAGGTGGGGAGAGAAAGGTCAGATCAATAATGGAAGAGTAGATGGCTCTGTGGATAACAGGAACAGCTTGGTGAGCTACAGACTTCCACATGGTCTAGTTGTCTCGTTTGAACACAGAAGTTGGTATCCTCTGCTCTTCTCTCTAGTGGATCTGTTTCTGTCAGTTTTGCTCCATCAGTTCTCTAGCTTTGCTTCCAATTCTGGTGATTTCTATCTCTGCAGCATAGTTTTATTTCTGCCGAAGAGAAATTCAGTTTAGTTATATACCAACTCTATCAATCAGGATTTTTATTTATTAGCAACAATATCCACTCTTAAGTTTTTTAATTTAAAAATCGTTAGGTAAATCACACAATATGCAGGATGGAGTAGAAAAACCAGACATTTAAAGTACTCAAGACAGAACAATGTCCACTATACCCACACAGGACTAATTTAGCAGAGGGCACCAGCATCTCCAGAGTCATCGCACAATCCAAACAAGCGCAGGTGCGTATAATAGCCCCTTTAATGGGATAGACTCTTCGTCACAAATACTTTTTCATGAAATTCCATAAACATAAGGAGGGTATTAAAATATGACCAGAGACCAAAAATCCACTATGCTATCTGCTGAAATTTTCTAAACAGAAGACTCCTATCGGACAGTGTTTAGGTGTTAGACAACTCACAGGTTCCTGGACTCCACAAAACCTACTGATGAACTTTTAGCATCCATGATACTTATGAGTAAGAAAAAAAGGAGGCTACATTCCTATTTGTTTATCACATTACAACACAACAGTAATTTACTCTCATGAAATTCTGGACAGCTGCACTTGTTTCATAACTGTGGGGGGGCTCTGCCCGCAGACCCCCTGCCCCGTCTGCCACGGATGAAAATAATACTACCAAGACATGATCTGCTTGGGGAGGAAAGGTGGCTAGCTTCTTTCAAGGGAGAAGGGCCCCAAGTCCTTGCCTCAATGGCTTTTTATTAGGTTTGTAACACACAGGGATAGGGGTAAAGCTCATCAATCAATGTCAGGTGTCAAGGATCAAACAATAGATAACATTTCAAAGAAATCTGAGGGCTTAATATGAGTCAGTGTCTGTCAGGTAAGGGGGTTGCAAAAACTTTAGGAGACATACTCATTTCCTGTCTGGACCCTTATCATATGGATGATAGCTCTCTTAGCAAAACAGACTTCACAGGACTTTACAAAATCTTTCTTATACCCGATCACCCCAGAACCTCTCTAGCCAGCAGAGGGTTGCACCCCCTCCATGTCATAGATTCAGGCTTAAGTGGATTACAGCCAGGAAATGCTTCTCCCAGAGCTTCTCCCAGATGGAAAGGGGACTCAGACTATGTAAAAATAGCCAGGGGATTTGAGGGTCCATAACCCTCACTTCCTGCAGCCCCCAAGTCCTTTCTTGATGGCCTCCCATATGATCATGTCTGGCTTGGGTTGCCCCTCCTCTGAGGGGTTTTACCCTTAGTCTCTGACTAACCCACCAGGCATTGATGGCCAGAGATGTCAGAGGCAGTGCCCTTGCCAGGGAGATAAGCTTTGTAGCCTCAGTGGCTCACAGTTCGGAGGTTACTCACTCAGCCTTAGCCACAGGGGCGGTTACAACTCCTGAAACCAGACAGAGTGGTTCCCAACACATAATATCACCCTTGCAATGCCGGTAAGTGTATTTCCACTTTTAAAAGTGTCTTGAAGCTATTCGTGTCACAGGTGAAGTCAGGGAAATTGTTTGAAATATTAAATTTATTTATTTTTCTTTTCTTTTTAAAATGTTTTATTAATTATGCTGTTATAGTTATTCCACTCTCCCCCTTTATTCCTCTCTACCCTGCACACCCCTCCCACCCTTACTCCCCTCCTTAGTTCATGTCCATGGGTTGTATGTATAAGTGATTTGGCTTCTCTATTTCCAATACTATTCTTAACCTCCCTCTATTTTGTACCTACCATTTAAGTTTCTTATTCTTTGTACATTTTCCCCATATCAGGGGGGAGAGGGAAGACCTCCCCACTGATTACCCTCCATGTGACATCCATTTCTCTGATTCTGTTGCTGTTCTAGTAGTTTGCTTAGTTAGTTTTTGTTTTTTTAGTTTCAGTTGTTGATAGTTGTGAGTTTGTTGTCATTTTACTGTTCATATTTTTTATCATCTTCTTTTTATTAAATAAGTCCCTTTAAACATTTCACGTAACCAGGGTTTGGTTGTGATGACCTCCTTTAACTTGACCTTATCTGGGAAGCACTTTATCTGCCTTTCCATTCTAAATGAAAACTTTGCTGGATAGAATAATCTTGGATGTAGGCCCTTGCCTTTCATGACTTGGAATACTTCTTTCCAGCCCCTTCTTGCCTGCAAGGTTTCTTTTGAGAAAATAGCTGATAGTTTTACGTGAACTCCTTCATAGGTAGCTGTCTCCTTTTGTCTTGCTTCTTTTAAGAGTCTCTCCTTATCTTTCATCTTGGGTAATTTAATTATGATGTGCCTTGGTGTGTGCTTCCTTGGGTCCAACTTCTTTGGGACTCTCTGAACTTTCTGGACTTCCTGGAAGTCTATTTCTGTTGCCAGATTGGGGAAGTTCTCCATTATTTTTTCGAGTAAGTTTTCTATTTCTTGTTCTTCCTCTTCTCCTCTGGCACCTCTATGATTCAGATGTCAGAACATTTAACATTATCCTGGAGCTTCCTAAGTCTATCCTCATTGTTTTGAATTCTTGTTTCTTTATTTTGTTCTGGTCAAATGTTCCTTTCTTCCTTCTGCTTCAAACGATTGAGTCCCAGTTTCCTTTTCTTCACTGTTAGTTCCCTGTGCATTTTCCTTTATTTCACTTTGCACAGCCTTCACTTTTTCTTCTATTTTATGACCATACTCAGTCATTTCTGTAAGCATCCTGACTACCAGTGTTTCAAACTGTGCATATGATAGGTTGGTTATATCTTCATCACTTGTATTTTTTTCTGGAGCTTTGATCTGTTCTTTCATTTGGGCCATTTATTTGTCTCTGTGCACATGTAATGTAGCAAAGGGCAGAGCCTTAGGTATTTGCCAGGGTGGGGCAACTCACATCACTGTATGTGGGGGAGGGGTCCAAGAGGGAACACTGACTCTTGCTTGGCTCTTGCTCTGCTTTCAGTCACTTCCCCCACTACCCATAAGCAAATTGCACTCTTCTGGTGCTGATTCCCAGGTGGGTTAGTTTGTGTGCATTCTAGGACTATGTAGGTCTCTCCAATGTATTCTCCTGTGAAGCTGGGAGTTTTTCCCATGGCTGCAACCTACACAGATTTTTTCAGTCAGAGGTTTTGAGACTTTATTTCCCTGCACTGGAACCCTGTGTTTCAAGGTCTGTCTCACTCTCCAGTTGTTCCTTGAGGTTTATCCACATGCAAATGTGGGACCACTCAGTCTGCTAGCTACTGCCTCACCGACCCAGGCCTTCCAACTAGCAGCTTGCTGTCAGTGTTCTCCACTCGATTCCCATCTCCACCCCTCCTATTGGTATGGATGAATGTTTCTTCTTTAACTTGTTGTTTGTTGGACTTCCATATAGTTTGATTTTTCTGGCAGCTCTGGTTTGTTTTTTTTTTTAATGTGTTGTTGTCCTTTTGGTTGTTCAAGGAGGCATAGTGTATCTACCTACACCTCCATCTTGTCTTTTCTTTTTTTATTTATTTATTGTTGTTCAAGTACAGTTGTCCCACATTTTTCCCCATTGCTCTTCCCTGTCCCACCCCCTGACTCCTGCAGTCAGTCCTCCCCCATTGTCTGTACCCATGAGTCCTCTATTCATGTTCCTTTGCTTTCCCTTTCCTCTTCTTTCCCCTGTTATGTCTGTCCCTCTCCCCTCTGGTCACTGTCAGTTTATTCTTTATTTCCAAGTCTCTGGGTCTATTTTGCTCACTTGTTTGTTTTGTTGATTAGTTTCCACTAATAGGTGAGATCATATGGTATTTCTCTTTCATTGCTTGGCTTATTTCACATAGCATAATGCTCTCCAGTTCTGTCCCATGCTGTTTTAAAGGATAGGGCATTCTTTCTGCTGCGTAGTATTCCATTGTGTAAATGTAACACAGTTTTTTGATCCACTCATTTACTGATGGCCACTTAAAATGTTTCCAACACTTGGTTATTGTAAATTGTGCTGCTATAAATATTGGGGTGTATAGGTTTATTTGAATTGGTGATTCAAGATTCTTAGGATATAGTCCCAGCAGTGGGATCACTGTATCAAAAGGGAGGTGCAACTTTAGTTTTTTGAGGAAATTCCATACTGTTTTCCACATTGGCTGCACCAGTCTGCATACTACCAACAGTGTACTAGAGTTCCATTTAAATTTTGAATGACTAGATAATAAGTTAAAAAAAACAAAAACATGTTTGCCTTTAAGATGTGTTCCCACACAACTCTCTTCCTAGACATGACACCTATATCTAACAAAGCATTCATAATTACCTACCTTAGCCAAACAGGGCACAATTGACAAACACAGTGAATTCTGTTTTTTTTTTTCTTTCTGTGTCTTCATTACTAATTATCTTTATTACTTCCAGTGCATATAGCCCTGATGAAATAGCCTCAAGAGCAAATCTTATTGTAAAAGTAGACTTCAGGGTGTATTAAAAATGATTGTGTGTAGACAGCAGCACATTAAAATGGGTTTTCTTAGGGACAGATGCCAGCCAGCAGGAAATAACACACTTTATTGAGTTTGTAACCAAGACACTTTATGTGTGTTCTACAAATACAATATTACATATAGGATACTTTATTGCCAGTATTGTGCTGAAAACAACTCAAAATTGCATGTGTAAACTTGTTCTTCCCTTTGCATTTCTATTTTGTACATAGAAAAGAGAGTCTGTTTCAAGTGTTCTGTAGAAAAACAACAATCATTAATAGAACTAAAATTATATTATTTAAACTGAAGGCAAAACTAAAAACATCACTGACTACCAGTCAAAAGATTTGTAAAGTATATATACCTAGAGGTAAATGACTATTATTGGTAAAAGCTAATTTGTAGTAGTGGTTATCTAATATAATACATTCTGTATGCTGTAGGAGATATGTGTGTAATTACATGTTATAAGAAATATTGTATTTTGGAAATCATGGTCCTATAATGATCCAAATAGCAGGCCATTTAGAAATTATAAGAAAACACTGAAACAGGAAAAGATCCTTTTTATATATCATGCTAAAAAGCTTAAAAATTGCCATCACATCCCCTTTGAGTTTACTACTCTACATTGCTAACTGTACCTAATTTCCTTAAGAATATCTACCTTACATGTAATTGGAGCATGAAACCATTCAGCAATATTTCTAGAATAGAGTTAGGTCAGTGAATGCTGGGCCCCTCTCACTCTTCTTGGTATACACAATTATGAAGATTGTATAAACAGACATTAATTCCCTCAATAGGATGAACTAAATATCTCTAAAATATTTCCAATTAAAATAAAGGGAACTAAAAAAAATATCTGCCACTTGAAAACACCAAATGCAATAATTTGAAAAGCCTTCAAAAATGTATATGTAGATTTGAAGGAGAGGAGGCACCTTGCAGTGTGACCGAGTGGGTGTGCTGGTACTCTGCTTCCTGCTTGCTCCCTTTGTATGCAAAAGGCTGTGGATAAAATAGCTGTGAATGTGCTGCAGTGACATTGCAGTTTCTATCATCATTATTTTTGTTTATGTTACTTTAATAGTCTACTGTTTCACCAGCTCTAAAACTGTACAATCTTTCCTAGATCCAAAGTGGTGGAGGAGTAAGTGAAATCTACACTAATGTCTTCCCAAGACCAATGTGGACTAAATTGTAGAGAAATAGTTCTGAATAACCAACTGACCACTAGCTGGAGAGAAACTTTACAACCACTGATAGAAGAAAACACTTTAGCACAGCATGACTAGTAGGAAGTGCAGAGGAGACAGAAGAGGGCTGGCTGGGCTATCATGGGCAGCACTGAAGTGCTGGAGGGATATTTCAGTAGCCCACGGGTCCCCTCTGAGAAGTATGGTATCCAAACCATAGGCTGGTTGGTATAGGTAAAGGCTGGGCTCCCCAGACTTTGGCACCAGAGCCCGAAAAGAACTCAGATAACATCCAGCTGTGAAAAGCAGCAGGGGTTCTGTATCTAGGAAGAGACCTCTGGAGATTCAGTGAGCCTTTTTAAGGTCCAAAGCACAACATTTTATTTACAGCCATTTATCTTGGGTGCCCGCAAAGGGAGGCAGAGTGGACCAGTGACACTTGAGGAAAGTCTGGGGTGGGTGGCTCTGGGGAGAGAACTGAGGGAACAGACACCAGGATCCATGTGCTGAGTCATTCCACAGACTGCAGGAGCCATTTCTCTCAGGCAGAGCACGCCTCCCTGAATAGCATCAGCATGAGGGGAAGCAATAGCCCCACCCACAGGAATTATTCAGTCCTACCCTCTAGTCTTAAGCCCGTCGGCTGATACCAGATTGATTAGCTTAAACACTGTACGTTTCATAGCTTATTAATTTAAAGTCTAAGGTGGAAAGAAGCAGCCAAAATGAGAAGACAAAGAAATAGATCCCAAATAAAAGAACAAGAGAATTTTCCAGAATAGCAACTAGATGAAATAGAGGGAAGAGATTTATCAGATAGTTTACAGTAATGATTATAAGGCTACTCAAAAGCATGAAAAATAACACATAGAAACCATTCAAAAGGATCAGTGAGAGATAAAGAATGCAACATCTGAATAAATAATACACCGGGAGGAATAAACAGTAGGCTAGATGAAACAGAGGATTGAATCAGTATTTTGGAAGACAAGGTAGAAAAACACAATGAGGAAGAGCAGCAAGAAGAAAAAAATAATTAAAAAAATAAGGAGATCTTAAGAAACATCTTAGACAACATGGTGTGTAACAACACCCTCATCATGGGAACACCAGAAGGAGAAGAGAGTGAGCAAGGGATTAAAAATCTATTTGAAGAAATAATAACAGAAAACTTCCCTAATCTGGTGTAGGAAAAAGTCGCACAAGTCTAGGAAGTTCAGAAAGTCCCAAACAAATTGGACCCAGAGAGGCCTACACCAACACATTATAATTAAAATGACAAAGCTTAAAGATAAAGAGAGAATGCTAAGAGCCTTATGGAGGAGTATCAGTTGGACTGTCATCTGATTAGTCATTAGAAACATTTCAGTCCTAAAGGGAGTGGCAAGAAATATGCAAAGTAATGAAAAGCAAGGACCTACAACCAAGGCTTCTTTACCCAGCCCTGGCTGGTGTGGCTCAGTGGATTGAGTGCCAGCCTGCAAACCAAAGGGTCACTGGTTTGATTCCCAGTCAGGGCACATGACTGGGTAACCTGCCATGTCTCCAGTAGGGGGCACGTTAGACGCAACCACACATTCATGTTTCTCTCCCTCTCTTTCTTCCTCCCTTCCCCTCTGCAAAAAGTAAATAAAATCTTTAAAAAAAAACAAAGGCTACTTTACCCAGGAAGGAGAAGTAAGGAACTTCCCAAACAAGAAAAAAGTTGAAGGGGTTTGTTAATACCAAACCAATAATGCAAAAAATGTTATTAAAGGGCTTGCTTTAAGAAGAAGAGGAAAAAAAGTAAAAAGGGGGGTAGGCAGAAAAAAAAAACAGTATAATAATGAAATGGCACTACATAAGTATCTATCAATAATCACTTTAAATGTAAATGGCTTAAATGCTCCAACCAAAAGCCAGAGGGTAGCTGATTGATTAAGAAAATAAAACCTTTATATATGCTACCTCCAAAAGATACATATCAGATTGAAATATGCACACAGAGTAATAGTAAAGGGTTGAAAAAAGATATTTCGTGCAAATGAAGAAGAAAAAAAACCCTGGGGTAGCAGTACTTATATCCTAAAAACTATTTTGAACCAAGGCTATAGTAAGAAACAAAGGACACTACATAATGTAAAGGAAATACATTATGTACTCCATACAAAAGAATATAAACCCAGTAAACAATTATGCACCCAACACAGGAGCACTTAAATATGTAAAGCAAACCTTGATGGACATTAAGGGAGAGATCGACAGAAATACAGTAATAGTTGGGGGTTTTAACATCCCATTGACTTTAATGGATAGATCTTCCAGGTAGACTGTTAACAAAGAAACAGTGGCCTTCTGTGAAGCAAAGGGTGGCCAGTTCAATTCCCAGTCAGAGCATATGCCTGGGTTGCAGGTCAGGTCCCCAGTAGGGGACACATGAGAGACAACTACACATTGATATTTCTCTCCCACTCTTTCTCCTTCCCTTCTGCTCCCTCTACAAATAAATAAATAAAATATTTTAAAAAAGAAAAAAGAAGAAGAAACAGTGGCCTTAAACAACACACTTAATCAAATGTATTTAATAGATATCTTCAGAGCATTTCACCCACAAGCAGAAGAATATAAATACTTTTAAAGTACACATGGAACATTTTCTAGGATAGACAACATGCAAGGACACAAAACAAGTCTCAATAAATTTAGGAAGATTAAAATTATCAAGCATCTTCTCTGACCACAATGCTATGAAACCAGAAATCAGTCACAAGAACACTGAAAAACACACACATACAAGGAAGCTATTTAACATGTTATTAAACAATGAATGTATCAACAACGAGACCAAGGAAGAAATCAAAAGATACTTTGAAACAATTGAAAATGAAGACACAACCATCCAAAGTCTGTGGGAAAGAGGGAAAGCAATCCTAAGAGGGAAATTCATAACATTACAGGCCTATGTCAAAAAACAAGAAAGGCTCTAATAAACAATCTAACTTCACATTTAAAGGAACTTGAAAAGGAACAACAAACAAAGCCCAATGTGAGTGTAAGGAAGGATATAATTAAGATCAGAGCAGAAATAAATGAAATAGAGTGTAAAAAATGATACAAAATCCCCCAATGAATTCTAGAGCTGGGTCTTTGAAAAGTTAAACAAGATTGACAAACCTTTAACCAGGCTTATCAAGAAAAAAAGAGAGAGGACCCAAATAAATAAAATCAGAAATGAAAAAGGAGAAATAGCAACTGACACCAAAGAAATACAAAGGATTGTAAAAAAGTATGAACAATTAGATGGCAACAAGCTAGACAACTTAGATGAAATAGATAAATTCCTAGAAACATACAATCTTCCAAAAATAAATCAGGGAGAACCAGAGAATCTGAATAGATAGATTACACTTAGTGAAATTGAAGGAGTAATAAAAAAACTCTCAACAAACAAAAGCCCTAGACCAGATGCTCATAGGTGAATTTTACCAAACATTCTAAGAAGAACTAACACTTCTCCTTCTCAAGCTCTTTCATAAAACTTGAGAGGAGGGAAGGCTCCCAAACTCATTTTATGAGGCCAGAATTATCCTAATTCCAAAACCAGATAAATACACTACAATGAAGGAAAATCATAGGCCAATATCACTGATGAACATAGATGCTAAAATCCTTAACACAATATTAGCAAACCAAATGCAGCAGTGCATCAAAAAGATCATACATTATGATCAAGTGCGATTTATTCTGGGAATGCAAGGATGATACAATATTCTCAAATCAATAAATGTGATTCACAATGTAAAAAAATGAAGGATAAATAACACAAGATTATATCAATACATACAGAAAACCTTTTGACAAAATCCAGCACCCATTTATGATAAAAACGCTCAGCAAAGTGAAAATACAGGGAACACACCTAAATATAATAAAGGCCATACATGACAAAGACACTGCCAAAATTATACTCAATGGGCAAAAACTACAAGCATTCCCCTTGAGATCAGGAACAAGACAGGGATGTCCGCTTTCACCTCTCTTATTCAACACAGTACTAGAAGTCCTAGCAACAGCAATCAGGGAAGAAGAAGAAATAAAAGGCATCATATTGGAAAAGAAGAAGTAAAAATATCTTTATTTGCAGATGAGATGATAACAATTATAGAGAACCCCAAAGATTCCACCAATAAACTATTAGAACTGATAAATGAATTCAGCAAAGTAGCAGGATATAAAAATAATATTCAGATAGCAGTTTCATTTTCATATGCCAATAATGAACTAAAAGAAAAGGAAACAACCCTATTCATAATTGCTTCAAAAAGAATAAAATGCTTAGGAATAAATCTAACCAAGAATGTAAAAGACCTATACTTGTAAAATTATAAGACACTGAAGAAAGGAATTGAAGAAGATACAGACAATGGAAGCACATACCATGTTCATGGACTGGAAGTATTAACATCATTAAAATGTCCATACTACCCAAAGCAATCCATAGATTCAGTGCATTTCTTATCAAGATTCCAATGACATATTTCACAGAGCTAGAACAAATATTTCAAAAATTTATATGGAACCACAAGAGACCCTGCATAGCATCAGCGATCCTGAAAAAGAAGAAGAAAGTAGGAAGAATCATGCTACCTAATATCAAACTGTACTACAAGGCCATAGTAATCAAAACAGCCTGGTACTGGCATAAAAACAGACACATAGATCACTGGGACAGAATGGAGAGCCCAGAAATAAACCCACACCTTTATAGTCAATTAATATTAAACAGAGGAAGCAAGCACATATAATGGGCTAAAGATAGTGTATTTAATGAATGGTATTGGGATAATTTGACAGATACATGCAGAAAAATGAAACTCGACTACCTTCTTACACCACACACAAGAATGAATTCAAAATGGATCAAAGACTTAAATATTAGACCTGAAACCGTATCCTAGAAGAAAATGGAAGCAGCAAAATAGCAAATATTTCTTGTAGAAATTTTTTATCAAACATGTCTTCCCAGGCAAGGGAAACAAAAGAGAAAATAAGCAAATGGGGCTTCATCAAACTAAAAAATTTTTGCACAGCAAAAGAAATCATCAACAAAATAAAAAGACATTCCATTGAATGAGAGAACATATTTGTTGATATATCTGATAAGGTATTAATATCCAAAATTTACAAAGCTCAAAATTTAATAAGGTGTTAATATTATAAAACTTACAAAACTCAACCCCCCAAAAATGAACAACCCAATTTAAAAAATGGACAAAGTACCTGAATAGACACTTCTCCAAAGATGACATACAAATGGCCAATAGACATATGAAAAGATGCTCAATGTTACTCACGATCAGAGAGATGCAAATTAGAACCACAATGAGATATTACTTTACACTTGTCAGAATGGCTATCATCAATAAATCAACAAACAAGTGTGGGCAAGGATGTGGAGAAAAGGGAACTCTTTTGCACAGTTGGTGGGAATACAAATTGGTACAACCACTGTGGAAAGCTCTTTTGAGATACCTCAAGAAATTAAAAATGGATCTGCCTTTTGGTCTTGCTTCTGGTAATATAGCCAAAGAAACCCAAAACACTAATTTGAAAGAACATAAGCACCCCCAAGTTCATTGCACAATTATTTACAATTGCCAAGATATGGAAGCAGCCCAAGTATTCATCAATAGATTAATGGATAAAACAACTATGGGACATTGACACACTGGAATTCTACTCAGCCTTAAAAAAGAAGAAAACCTTACCTTTTGTAACAGCATGGATGGACCTGGAGAACATATACTAAGTGAAATAAGCCAGCCAGAGAAAGACAAATACCATATGACCTCACTCATATGTGTAATCTAATGAACTAACTGAACAAGCAAAACAGAAACAGACTCATAGATAGAGAGCAGGATGACAGCTAGTGGGGCAGGAGGTGGGGTGAGGCTGGAGGGTGGAGGGACTGAGCAAAAAGGTAAAAGTACTCATGGACATGGACGAAAGTGTGGTGATTGCTGGGGGGAGTGTATAAAGGGACTAAATGGTAATGCAAAAAATACAATAAGGATTATATATCTAAAAAATATATAGTCTTTCCCCTCTCCTAAAAAAGGAAGAAAGTAAGTGAAACCCATAAGGCCCAAATGAAAACCTGTGGTTGAATTACAGGTCCCCTGAGGCAGTTGCCATTCTTTGTAACCTTTGATCTTGGGTAGTGATGACTGCAGAGTGGATATGGCAAGAGGGATCAAGTTTTTCCAACTCAATGTCTTTGGGACACCTGCACTGGTATCTTCTCGCTTCCTTTTGAGATACTACATACTCTGTAGTTACACTTGATTCTTCAAAACTGCCATTTTTTAGCAACTGGAGTTTTACTTGTCTCCAGGTTTAAAAATCACAGGTATGCTTAATCTATTATAAATTGATTTTGCCAACGTGCATTGTGTGTCTATTTTTTAAAATTTAAAGGTTCTTCTGATGGTGTATATAACAATGACAGTTTAAGGGGAAAGGCAGAATTTTCTGATACATCTCCAAAGGACAGAAGACAGTCAGCAAAAGAAGGGCCACGCAGAGCGTTGCATCTGGGGACGGGATAATAGCAAGTGGAGCAGTAGGGGGCAGTTTATGTATGACCAGTGCAGCAGGATTAGGTAGGTTTTATGAACTTCCTGCAAATTGGCTAATTTGAATCATGTCTGGAGGAGAATAGGAGCTGCCTCTGGACCTGGACCGTACGTGCCCCTGGGATGATTAGGGCTGGTACAAACAGGCCTGGAGTGTGAGAGCCCCCATAATGAAAGTAGATGGAGTGTGGATTTAATCAAATGCTCAAGAAGTGGAACTAATCAGCGTTTAGCCAGGGTCTCAATATAGGATCAAGACAGCATTTTTTCTTTTAATTCTATTAGAGTGCCTACCGTATACTAAACACTTGCAGATGCGAAGGTAGAAAATTCAGAGCATTTTATAACAAAGCATGAAACAAATATTATAATTATTTTATAAATACATTTGTAGAAGTAGAATGCTGATATATTAAAAATTGTATCAGAAGCTCTGTAATATGATGACACAATGTCCTTTCCCCACTCCTTCAGGAGCAGTGGAAGCTGCAGGACCCAGTAATAGACCTTTAAAGCAGAACATTTTTTACTAACACAGCTGAACTTGCAATTTTGTGTGCCAGTTACCCCTGCCAGCACCTGATCTTAAATTTTCCATTTGACTTTATTATTTCTCATGATCAGTTTCAGTAACATGGCCTTAGTTCTGCTTTAAGTCTACTGGTATCATCTTTGCCCCCTGGAAATTATCCCAGAGCTTATCTTCAACTTTTATAATCTTAAACCTATACAGAAGCTTTAAAGAGATCTGTTTTGTGCCCCAGTATAAGTTTTAGCATATAGAAGCAAACCATGTCAATGGTTATAGTTTGGAATATGAACTCTTTCATATTATTTTATTGATACCAAAAATGGGTAGCTATACTTTCATTATTAACTCTAAAATAATTTAGCTTTTTCTATGTTCAGACAATGTCTTTATTTAGTGCACGTACATGAAAGTAAGATTTGAAGTTGAGTTGCTATTTCATGTCTAGAAGAGAATAATGACAAATATGTTAGTGCAGAGGAAGGTTCATAGGTATTAGATTTTTCATGTTTGTTTGTTGGTTCATCTTTTTGCTTTGCTTAATAAATCTGCTGTCATTGGTATAATCTTAGTAATGCAATGAAAATAACTTTTCTAGGAAGGTTGAATTTTCTAGTCTACAAATATATATAGTTCTGATGGAAAAGATTAATGAACAAGAAAAATAAATGTACTATAAAACTTTAAGAAGGCACAGACAATTCTAAGACACATAGCAATTTCAAGCAGTGTTGAATGGCATGCCGATCTATGTTTCTGCTTGGCAATAAAAACATAATCTGATGTGGGGATCAAGCATTGGTTCTGTGTTACATTATAAAGTGTGGTATTCATGTTTGGAGTGAAATCTGCCTGATTTGTCCAAGGGATTAATGGATATCAAACACTACTAGTTTTTGCTGGAACATACCAAATCCAGCTCCAGATGGAGATAGCATTACCTGGTGACGTAGATCCTTTAACAACTGTATCATTGCATCTGCTTCTGCTTTGCTCCTTGTCTGCAGGCATTTATTTAATTCTTTTTAGCTTATATAAACTTCTTTCTCCAGAGAGTACTATGCCAACTTCATTTCTTACAACAATGTTATTAATGCCTTTTGAGCTTTAATAATCTTCTTCAAGAATAATTGACTTCATCATGTAATGCTGCCTCGATTTTCACTAGTCTCTACTGTAGTCAAACTTTCCAGACTCTTCTTTTGTCTTGGTATATATTCTTATTCTCATACTAGTGTATAATGTAAAAATATATCACACATATAATGCTGAGTTGGAAAAAGGTCATGGTCAGGAATGATGTATGGTATAATATAAAGAAAATGAGTTAAGCGGGCTTTTGAAATTTGCATTTGAAATTTCTTTGATGGTATTAAGTTACCCATCAAGAGATGTTACAGAAATAATTTTCTCCACCTGTGTTGTAGAGTGCTCAGTAAGCCCATTAACTGCTGATCCATTTTCAAGGACAAAACTACAATCCCTTTCTAAAATGACTTCAGCGCTAAGAGGAAATGAATTATCAAGCCATGAAAAGACACGGAGGAGGAACCTTAGAGAAACCTTAAATGCATATTACTAACTGAAACAAGCTACACTGTAAAGGCTATACACTACACACTGTATGACTCCATCTATGTAATTTATGAAAAGGGCAAAATTATGGAGATAGTAAAAGATCAGGTGTAGCACAGGAAATATTGAGGGTGGTGGAAATACTTTGTATTATACTATAATAATGAATATATGGCATTACACATTTGTCCAAACTCACAGTCCAAACACCAAGAGTGAATAGTAATGTAAGCCATGGACTTTGGGTGATGATGATGATGTGTCAATATTTTTATCATAAATGTACCATTCTGGTGAGGAATGCTGACAATGGTGTAGGCTTTGCACGTGCTGGGGCAGGGAGCGCTTTCTTCTCAATTTTATTATGAACCTAAAACTACTGTAGAAAAATATAGTCTTAAAAAAATTAATGACATACTTTTTCTTTCCTCAGAGAAACTGCTGTTCTACTGTCTTTTCGTTTTTCTCAATCCTTCTTGTGTAGACTGGTTGCAATTTCTTTGTTTGGAATGCTGCTTTTCTTCTCTGCTTGGCCATTTTAGATTGAGCTGTCTTGTGGCCCCTGAGTTTGACCATGCCTACGGACACCTATTACCACTCTGGCTTTCCTCCAGTGCCTGCTGGAAACAAGGGTAAACCTAAACCATTTCTATGTCTAATTCTGTCTCCTAAAATTCCAACTGTTGTTTGAATGTCTTCCTCCCTCTACCCTATTTACATAAAAGAGCAGTTTGTGTAATATCAAACTCTGTCTTTTAGTACAGTTTTTTAAAAGGACATTGAACAACACACTTTAATTGTTTTCTATAATCATTGGCGCATATAATTCTGCCATTATGTTAGGCAGCAGCAATGTTGTAGTGAACAAGATGGAAAAGTTAGTCTCTGAGCTCGCATTTGAGAGAGCAATACAGAAAACAAGAAGATAACTAATATGTCACCCAGTTACGTTCTTAATTGTGATAAATCAAAGGAAATAAATGTGGTGGTTTAATGAAGATGAACTGAAGCAGAAAAATAATGCTTGAGAAGCTCAAGTGTTATGTGATAGCTAAAGAAGAAGAAGCCATCAATATAAATGGCCTAGGGGATGAGCACTCTTTTGAAAAAGATATCATTCTATATGAGGAAAGAAAATGATGCCTACATGATTTGGTGAGTAGAGTTGTGTAAAGTCTTAGTCATGCAATATGATTATGGTAGGGTGAAAAGTTTTTAAGCTAGAGTCAGGCATATTATCATGTATGATTTTAATTATTACTATGAATAGAGAATAGCTCATAAAGATGAAAGTAAAAAAGAGAAGAAAATACAAGGTATTGTGCAGTTGATGCAAAAAATGGTGCAAATTTAGAATTGTGTAGTGGTAATAAGAATTAAATAAGAAAAAGGTTCAAAAAACCTACTAGAACTGATAAATGAATTCATAAAGTAACAGGCACAAAATTAATATTCAGAAATTGATGGCATTTTTATATACCCATAATAAACTACTAGAAAGATAAATTAAGAAAAACAATCCTATTTACTATTACAAGAAAATAAATAAGGTACCTAGGAATAAATTCAACCAAAGAGGGAAAAAAACGTACTTGTAAAATTATAGGATACTGAAGAAAGTAATTGAGAAAGACACAAATAAGTGGAAGCATATTCTGTGTTTATGGATAAGATGAATTAACATCATTAAAATGTCCATACTACCCAAAGTAATCTATAAATTCAATGCAATTCCCTAAAAATACCAATGGCATATTTCACAGAACTAGAACAAATATTTAAAAAATTTATATGTAACCACAAAAGACCCTGAAAAGTACGCAGAAATCTTGAAAAAGAACAAAGTTAGAGGTATCATACTACCTGATATTAAACTATACTACAAGGCCATGATAATCAAAGCAGTACAGTACTGGTATAAGAAAAGGCATATAAATCAATGGAAAAGAACAGAGTCTGGAAATATACCCCCAATTTTATAATCAATTAATTGTTGAGAAAATTGCACAGATATGTGCAAAAAAAAAATGAAACTAGACCATCTTCTTACACCATACACAAGAATAAACTTAAAACAGATTAAGGATTTACATGTAAGCTGCAAAACCATGAAAATCCTAGAACAAAACATAGGCACTAAAATCACAGACATTTCTTATAGCAATAATTTTCCAGATATATCTCCTCGGGCAAAGAAAACAAAAAATAATAGTACTACATCAATCAACCTAAAAAGCTTTTGCATAGCAAAAGAAAAAATCAACAAAATAAAAGGACAACTCACTGAATAGGAAAAAATATTTGCCAGTGATACATCTGATAAGAGGTTAATTTCCAAAATACATAAAAAACATATACAACTCAAAAAACAAGAAAACAAACAATCCAATTTAAGAACATCAGCAAATGACCTGAATGACTTCTCCCAAGAGTACATACAGATGGCCCACAGACATATGAAAAGATCTTCAACATCACCACTCATCAGAGAGATGCAAATTAAAACCACACTGAGATATCACCTCATGCCGGTTAGAATGGCTATCATCAATAAATCAACAAACAACAAGTGCTGGAGAGGATGTAGAGAAAAGACAATCCTTGTGGACTATTGTTGGGAATACAGATTGGTAAAGCCACAGTTAACAATATTATGGAATTTTCTCAAAAGTTAATAATGAAACTGCCTTTTGACCCAGCCATTCCACTTCTGGAAATACATTTGAAGAAACCCTGATTCAGAAGAATATATGCATCCCTATATTTATTGCATCGTTATTTAAAATAGCCAATATTTGGAAACAGCCCCAATGCCAGATGAGTATATAAAAAAGCTGTGGTACATTTACACAATGAGATACTTCTGGGCTGCAAAAAAGAAGGAACTCTTACCTTTTCTGACAACATGGATGGACCAGCAGAGTATTATGCTAAGTGGAATAAGCATTCAGAGAAAGACAAATACCATGTGATCTCATTTATTTGTGGAATCTAATGAACAAAATAATCTAACAAACAAAATAGATACATAGAACAGACTGACACAGGGAAGGAGTGTATAGGGGCTGGGTGAAAAAGTTAAATAAATTAAGCAGAACAAAAAATGTGACACACTAACACAGCCAACAGTATGGCGATTGCCAGAGAGAACAGAGGTTTGGTGGAGGGGGATGAGGGCAAAGGGTGGATAAATGGAGATGGAAAGAGACTTTATTTTGAGCAGTGATAACATAATGCATTATGAGATGATGTGTTACTGAGTTAAACATTCGATACCTGTATGGCTTTATTAACCAATGTCACCTCAGCAAGTTAAATAATAATAATAATACTAGAATGAAATTATGTTATCTGGTATACTAAACATAGTAATTAAAGTATGCCATTATACAAGAAAATATTAAATTTATATGAAATTTTGTTAATATAGGATATAATTTAAAAAATAAAGGAAAGCTGAAAATAATGGCTTAAAAGTTCAAGACAAATTAAAATATTACATAAGAAGAAGTAACACTATTTATATCATACATCATGCTATTTATGTTTAAAAATCCTTAAAAAGATGAAAAGATATTTTTAAATTGAAGATACTCTTTAAAGAGCATGCAGTTGTCATAAGTACACGTACATGGATAACATGTCAATAAAATATATATTTCAAAACTTGTCAGGAGGTAATAAAATCTAGATAAGATGCAATTATACTTTGAATTATCCACATACATTATTCAATGTCAAATAAATTTTGAAACCATAAATATACAAGTACAAAAAATCCAATAACATAATCAATATATTTAGTTAAATGTATAAATATATAATTTTTCCTCATGGACATATATAAGTATAAATGTATGCTTTTTTAATCTAAGTTTATTTACTACATAAAAAAACTATGAAATTATATTTCAAATAAAATAATTTTAGGAAAGCATATTCTCTAATTCTAACACAATAGACATTTATATATATAATTTTAAACCACAGATGATTTTCAACTCTATATGCTTTATATCAAAATAAAATAAAAAAATGAAATAATAAATGAACTAGGAAAAATATATCATAGCCTAGGAAATATAGTAAATACTAAAAGGAAATTTTGTTCAGTCAGCAGATCTTTATTATTTAATTTTTATTACAAAAGAGGGACTATTAAAAATTTCCTAATTCTCATATTTATATAATAGAGAACATTAAAATAAATAAAAGGAAATGAGAAAATAGTAATTAATAGTTTAAAGATAGAAATTAGTGCTATAAACAAATAAATTATTTAAAATCTAATTTATTTTAAGGATGGAATTCAAAGAAGGGAGGCAAAGCTACACTAATAGAACTAACAAAAAGAGAGAACAGAAAGAAATAAAATTGATGAGGAAAGATCTATAACCACTATTAGAGAAGAGATCAAAACAATCATAAAAGAACACCACATAAAATTTCATTGGAAAATATTTGACATCTAAAAGGAAACAGATGATTTCTTGGTAAAATATAAAATAATGAAATTAATCCAAGAAGAAGAAAACTTAATAGACTTATTATCATGAAAAATATTAGAAAAGTTAGTAAAGGTTTATCAATAGCATATCAAAATTCATATCCTGTTTTTCTTATTTATAAGCAATTAAGATCATACTTCAAATATCCATTAAATTATTCTTGACCAAAGAAGGTAGATAGCTCTACATTTATGAAGAACTGATATGGATGATATGAAAACAAGCTACATAAATATATAAACATGTTTTAATATAAGTTAAGATATTCTAAATATTTTTTTCAGATGAAATCTAGCAAAATGTCAATGTGGTAATATAATCTGATCAATTACAACTCATTTCAGAAGTTCATGGATTATTCACTATAGGGTGCTCTTCATAAAATTAACTAAATCAAAAACTTAATGAAAAATAATGTAGTTCATGTGTTCACTGGTAAAAGTCAAAAAGTGAGCTCTGCTTTTTATTTGGATCCTCTGTGCTCTAGACCGGAGATCTAAATCAGCAGAAGTCAAGAGGGAGATCAAAATATTGTGTGATGTGTCAAGATCCCTACCCCTCCATTGCCTTACAAAGAACATCCACCTCCAGGTAATTAGGAATAATTTCTAACATCTTTTCTCTCCCCTTATAAAATACCACAGAGAATCCCCCATCAAAACTCCCCTCCTCAAATCCTGCTATATGTCTATGAACTCCATATCTCAGAATCCTATTCCTCATTTGGTTCTATAGGTGTATGCATTTTATTTTGATACCTTTCCCCAACATTTCCATATGAGGAACTTCCTCATATCTTCAAACTTTTAAAAAAAGTTTTACTTCCCATTCATGCACTAACAGAAACCCACCATTTTTCTGGCTTTGTGTTTTATATCCCTTGGACCACAGGCTTTATGTTGAGCCTGACACCCTTTTTTCTCACTTCTACCCTTAGATGAAACATATTCTCACCTCTGCTTAAAAGTATAGAGCTTTGACTATTAGTCAGATTATTGCTCTTTATTGTACTAATGTACAGAATTATTGTTCCCCATTGTATTGATTGCTCCTTATTGTGTTAATACACAGAATTACAAATACTTTGCACTTGCATATTTTAGCTCATGGCTCAGTTTAAATCTGTAACTTTGCTCTTCCACAATTATGATCATGTCAGTTTCCACATACATGAACTTTCAATTAGTTACTCATCAGACCTATGTCTCTTTCCTTTCGGCAAATAGCCAAACAATATTTACAACCCCTTCCATGTGGCTGTGTTACTGATTTATGACAAGCAGAATATTTGGTTAAAAAAAAGAGTTTTTAACATGTCATATATATATATATATATATACACACACACACACACATTATATATATAGTTTTGTAACTTAAAAACCATATAAAATGTTTTTCAGTGGATTAATATAGTGAGACTTTTGATACATGCTGATAACTTGTTTTCAGGAGATGTAAAGAATAGGGTACATGAAAGCAGATGTGAAGTTAAAGTAGAGTTGCTTTGTTGATTTTTTTCTTTTTATGATGTTATTTATATTATTTCTGTTTTTTATTTAAGAAGTAGGTTTTAGAACAGGTTTTTATATGAACGGGAATGATCCTGTATAGCTGTATAGACAGAGAAATCAAAAGCCAGATGAGAGAAAATAAATCAAAGTCAGAGATATAAATACTGATACAAGGCTATTGATACAAGTTGGTTTGCAGAGTTGGTGATGGAAAAAGGAATAAATTCCCTTAGACACATTCCACACTAAAAGGAAGTTATAAGCTCGATCATCAGTTGAGAATATGTTAGAAGAGAGGTATGAATAGACTGAGGAGAAGAGAGAAATAATATAATAGACATCTCAGAGAAGGGGAATGTGAACTTATGAGGAAAACAGTATTTGACTGCAGGGCAGTGTTCAATATCCATTTGAGGCTTTTGATTATGAGGTTAAAGTGTGAGGGTCTGATTGATTTTTATCATTTCTTAGCAACACTTACCTATTCAGGGGCAAGGACAAAGAAATGAGTAGTTTTGAGTTTTATTTGGGTCAGGAAAACTGACAGAGAGAACAAAAGGATTGAGGGTGTCTTCAAGACCACTGCATCAAAAGCAGGCAATGAATACAGGTAAGAGAAGTGAAACAAAAGGAACACCACACAGATAATGTGCCCATGAGTCTAACAATTACGCCCAGGTGTGTGTAATGCAAGTAAATTAGAAGGAGAGGTGATATTTAAAGTAGATTTTGTAGATGATGTATTTAGTGGTAAGGATAAAGTCCATGAAATAAACATGGTAATTGCTAGCAAAATATAATCAAGAGGAAGTTTTTTTAAGCTAGAGATCAAAACCAAAGCGGGGTAGGATCAAGAATGGGAAGTGGGGATGGCTGGGGTAGGGGGGAGTAGAGGAGGGGGAATGGAGACAACTATACTTGAACAACAATAAAAAATGTGAACAAAATAAAAACAAGAGATCAAAGAACTGGAGAAACAAGAATTAGCATGGTCTGTTCAAATGAGTTTTAGAAAGGCTTTACAATAAAAGTTGAGGAAACAATTTTTACATAAGCTCCAAACAATGTGTATGTGCAACCTTTTTTTCCTACGCTGTAAGTAATTAAGAAAAGGGATAGTCTAGCACGAGCACATTGAAGGAATTCAGTTTATGTGTATAAACACTTGTTTTTGACATTTGCATTTACGATTTCACATATGGTTGAGCTATGTTAATAAATAGCTTGAGTTTCTAACCTTGATGTTAGGCTAAAGGAAGGTATATAAACTTTCTACAGGTCCAAAGCCCTAAGTGGTGCTTCAGCCAAATTGTAAAATATATGTCGTGTTTAAACTTACTATAGGTCCTATATCTCTATGATGGTGTTGTAGGATACATTGTGCCCTCAAAACGTGCTGAAATCCCAAGCTCCCGTATTTCAGAATGTGTCCTTATTTAGAAACATGATCTTTGTAATTCAGTATAATTAGTTTAAATGACAGCAGACTGGAACAGGGCAGCACTTTAATCTGGTATGACTGGTGTCCTTATGCATAGATGACTGTGTAAATGCACAGAGACACACAGGGAGAAGCCATATGAAGTCAGAGGAAGAGATGGAAGACTGAAATGATGCAACTTCAAGCCAAAGAACACACATAATTACCAGAAACTGGAAAAAGCAAAGAAGGATCTTTCCCTAACCATATCTTAATTTCAAATATGAAGCTTCCAGAACTGTGAGACAATAAATT
>PVKM010009078.1:0-37651 GCA_004027735.1 Carollia perspicillata | reverse complement strand
GTGCTAGTGAGAGAATGACCTGCAGAAACGTTAAGAACAGCCCGAAATCTGCTGGAAACTCCCCCTCCCCATTACTAGGGGAGGAGGAGTCACTTAGCAGATTTTCCCAGACAGAAAGCTGGAGGATCATTTTTAGGATACACTGTTTATGTTTATACTTCAGGACTCCCATTAAAAGATAAGATCTAATGTATTTAACAAGAAGAAATGATTCAATTGACAAGTCATTTAAAACATTAGGCCCTGCCTGGTGTGGCTCGAGGTTGCCAGTTTGATTCCCAGCCAGGACACACACCTAGGTTGCCGGTTCAGCCCCGCTGGGGTATGTGTGAGGCAACGGATCAATGTTTCTCTCTCAATGTATGTTTCTCTCCCTCCCTCCTCCTCTCTCTCAAATCAATACCTAGTCCTTGGGTGAGGGTAAAAAAAAATTAGAACAAGAGTTAACAATTATGTTCAGTAATGACCTCATCAGACAATCCCAAGGACTTTAAAAGACTTAGAATATGCATACATCCTCAGCACAATCAGGCTTGTAAAAAAGAAACAAAAAAAAATACGTGAAGTTGTGAATCTAACATGAAGTAATTATGTAATGGAATTCTATAATATTTTCAACTTCAGTTATTTTATTTGAAATTTGACAATTTGATTTAACCAAGTTTCAGTATTGTAGTGTCAAAACTGTAAAGGAAAAATATTGGTTTGGTGCTTTAAAGTAACATAAAATGGAAGCATGATAGAGGGTACTCAAAATCTGAAAGTCATCTGCAATAAAAAAATCTTAAAATCTCAATTTTTTGCAAATAAAAACATCAAGTTTCTACTTTTAATATAAAAACTGACATTTTAAGACTATACATGTAACACTTTAAAATGCCCAATTGTTGCCTGGTCCAGGTGGCTCACCTGGTCCCAACATCATCCCGCACACCCAAAGGCTGCAGGTTCAACCCCCCACTCAGGGCACACGCCTAGGCTGAGGGTCTGATCCCCTGCTGGGGTGCATATAGGAGGCAACCAATCAATGTTTCTCTATTTCCCTTCCTCTCTCTTTAAAAAATCAATAAACATATCACTGGGTGAGGAATAAAAAAAAGTTCAACTGTCCGTGACTGAAGAAATGCTTAAATCATCCACTTCGTGAAAATGCACTTTGAATATGGACAACTATATTTGATTTTAAATAAGCTACAATTTTATGACATACTAACACTATAAAGTTGGTTCCTAAATCACATCCCAAAATATCTCTGCCACGTCGTTTGGTATTAGATCAATTAAACATTGTAAAACCTGAGCATTTACACAAAGATAACTTGTCAAAGTATGAAACCTCATATTGAGCTTCTGAAAGTTTGAGTTTTGTTCACCTATCAAAAATCAGAGGGAGGGGCAAAAAGAATTAAACCACAAGATCATGAAATGAGTAATATAAGCCTGCAAAAGAAGCAAAAAAGCACAGCAATTAGGTTGGTGTTTGCATATTATGTGTGTGCTGTAGTTTCTAGGCACAAGTTAAGGGTTAAATTGACTAAATGTTCTTTAGACCCAGTGAATTTAAAATGTAGCTCATATTTTCCCAAATACATTTAACAATCCACCTTAACTAAATTCCTTTTATAAATCCTATAGTGCAAGCCATATAAAATATTCCAAAAGCAGATGAAATTATTTTGATTATTTCATTAGATATTGCTATATGCATGGGGAGTAATCTGATATATACAGCTAGGAAACTCCTAGTTCATCGCCCAGAATATAAACAGCATTGCAAACAAACAGGCACGACAGTGTAATCCTGGATAAGAAGCTAAAAGTGAAAGAAAAAATATATATATACATATAAAGTATATATCCCTTATGTATAAAGTTTATAACCCTTATGTATAATGTATGGGAAAAGTAGTGGCTATCGTTACTATAAAGCTAATCTGTCTCTCACAAATAGTATATTTTACAGATTATTTGTAAAGATATCACCATATTTATAGTATAGATCTCTTTAAAAATAATACTACAAGTTTCAATAAAAAAAACTTGTGAACTTTTTCCTTTTTATACAGACTCAGTAGTATTTTCAAGCAAACTAAAAAAGAAGTTTGCAATCCCAGCACATAAGAAATAAGGCCTCTTTTTTTCCTCATATTGGCAAAACAAAATATATAAAAAAAATTCACCCTCCCCCTACTTTTATATAGATATTATAGTTCAAATACTCATATTTCTTCATCACAACATCAGCAACAAGTTAGTTGAAATTCATAGTGTTGGTCTGAGTCCCTGTATCATTAAAAATACCGGGTCTGTGCCTCTTCAAGAAGACAGGACTGCTTTTTTCAGCTTCTCTATTTCTACCTAAAATACAAAACATAAATTGAGCAACAATAAGATATATTTATGTTAGTAAAGTTTCTTTATTTCATCCTAAGTCATTAAGATCTGGTCATACTTTCAAGCCCTCCAAATGCTGATTTCTATTCTAAAATCCAATTTTCAATGGTATGCATAGAAAATTTCCAATGCTGTAATACAAAGTTCAACAGAAGAAAATGTCACAATGCAAATTCCTCAACGGCAGGGCACAAAAACCACAAAAGCAAGTACAGTTTTCTGAGCCATAACAACGTTAACTCATTTGAACATCTGGAAGAACTGGAAGAAAATGAGCCCTACAGAGAACAAGAGCAGCCTTGAAACCAAATTAAGAATTGTATAAGCCTGTAACGAAATAAAAGGTGAAGTACGGAGCAGGAAAATACATACATACGCACACACGCACAGACACACACACACACACGCAAATACATAAAGGACCAGTGTAGTTCTATATTTTCACTTACAACTGATGTGATGTTGGCAAATCACTTAACCTTGCTTGGTCTCAATTTCCTTATCTATAAATAGTAGGTTCTAGATTAAGTTCTCTTTAAGTCTCTGAAATACATTTAAAATTCAGTCAATGTACTGAAAATATTTTGACCTGTAGGTACCTGTAGTCTTCTATTAATAGAAATTCACAATTCAGAAACTTAAGAGACTTTAAAAAATTCATTAAATGTTCACAATAACTACAGAGTTATGTAATTTTGATATGTTACAAATAACTAAGTTGAGGCTCAAACAGATTAAATATCACGCCAATGGTTCCACGCTAGCAAACGGCCTATTACTGGAATCGGTAAGGTCTAAGGCTCTAAAGCCCTAAGGCTCCAGTTTTCATATTCTCTTCACAAGGATGTATTTTGACCACCTTTGACCTTCTCCGGCATGTGGAAATATTTAGGCCTTACCATCGTCTGACAGCATCGTCCCTGTACCCAACAGTGCATATAAACAACACATGCTATGGCTAACCTCTGACAAACAGTTCATTATTAAAACGACGAACATTTGTCACATAGAAAAAATGTAATTCAAAATGCTCTCAATGTCCTAAGCAATTCTAACTCTTCAAGAATGGTTTCTTAATTACAGGATTTTTCCTGATATTATTCTTTGCTTAATATGATTAGTTAAACATTTTAGCAGCACTGGACTGGGAGAAATCTCAGTCTTCAGACTGGATGGAGGTAAAATTGCTCAGTCCTCAGCCTAATGTGCTTTTATTGTTTCTATTCAGAAGATACATTAACCAGCTGTACCAATTTTATTGGGACAGGATACACAGAAAACAAGGAAAAAACACTGGTGGAAGAGGGAGTAGGGGGTGGAAAGAATAATCTTCACTAATACTCTTATAGGTTGCTATTTGTCATACATTTAGATATCAGGCAATTATATTGCTGGAAATTGCTGGAGTTTCTCATCTAGCTCTTTTATGTTCATTGTTCGTCTTCAGTCCCTTTTATCATTTTAAGTAAAATTTAATATTGTATAATATTAATTTCATGTCAAAGTACTACTTTTAATTTTTTGGGAAATAGAATTTTTCTTTAAACATATGATACAAAACAAAATGCCTGAATTTGTGTGCTTTTATAAATACAAGAGTCAATGTTCCCCTTTAGGATCAAACATTTACAATACAAGTCAGTGAGAAGTTAACGGCTGATTTGGCCGGAGAAATTGAATCAAATCACATTCTTCAAAAATAATTCGTTTGATTCTTGTCATAATTTTTTGGAGAAATCTCATCATATATTGAAATTCAGCACTGTGTTAGTTCCTCTTTCCTTGTTACCTTATTTTCACATATGAAGAGATGTATATGTATAAACTATACAAAATAAAAAGTCACGAAATATTTGATTCTCAATTTCTACTATGTTACACACTGGAAATTTAAGGCCTGAACATGTATCCTTTAACATTTATCAGTGTGACAAAAATTTACTAGCTATCTAATATATATACATACTGGAAAGCCCAAAAAATCTGTTTATTTTTTTCCACAAAAGACACATTTTTCATTTTCACCAATACCTTTATTGATTTGGATATTTTGAGTATGTTGGCTATCTCCCACATGGTATAACTTTATTCTCAATCAATGTCTCAATTTCATTTCTATCAATTTCAACTGGTCTACCTGACTGTGGAGCATTGTCCAGTGAGAAATCTCTAGCGTGAAACTTCACAAAACCACTTTGGAGATATTCAATCAGTCACAGCACCTTCTCCATACACTGCACAAATCTTTTTGTGTTTCGGTTGCATGTTTTTACATTTCTTGAAATAATAAAGCATGACATGTCAAAAATGTTGCTTTTTTCTTCCATCTTTACTATTAATATGGCTACACAAAAATTCACCAGTTTTGATAAAATTTTTTAAAAATGCACTGCTGATATGACAGCTGCCACAATACAATCTAACAAAATTGTTTCAAATGAAGTTAAAGACAACTAAGCGCTACTAAAGCCATTTTATTAAAAAAACCCAAACTTTCTGGCCAGCCCGATACATAGCATGGTGTTAGAAGCTATGGGCAAAGATGAAACACATAGATCCTGCCTCCAACAGTCTTACAGTCCAGAAAAATAGGCTGTATATTATCACATAATGTAACAGTGATAAGATAAACATTTTTACTTATTCATCTCTTGTAAAACTAAAGAACATGAATTTGTTAAAAGATACATTAAATCAGAAAAAGATGGTACCAACTTAAGGTGACTGGGCTGGGCCTTGAGAATCTGTAGAACTTGGGCGGGAGAAGATGAGACAAAAGGAAAATCCAGGAAACACAACAGGAGTAAAAGTTCAAATGATCAACTATAAGAAACAACGGAGCATCAGCAAGTGAGGAAAAAAGATAAACTAGGATCAGGACATAAAAGGTATATATACCAAGTTGGGAAGTCTGAACTTTATTCAGCAATTAATAGGAAGCTCTTGAAAGTACTGAGTATGGAAAGATTACTTTAAGATATAAATGAGAGAAACTTCAGCAAGCTAGACAGAAGACAAAGAGTAAGACAAAGGGACAGAAATAGTAGACATAAAAAGATAAAGATTAGTTTGTAAAAACTCACAGGCCTGAAAGGGAATGGAATCAGAAAAGAAGAGAAGTACTACCATGTCTGCAGGACCAGAAGGGCAACAAAACCATCAATAAAAACAGAGAATCAGAAGAGCAGGAAGGAAAGATGATAAATTTCATGCTACGTCTATGTTCACACTGGAACATCCAGGAAACTAATAGCTAGAAACACAGGATAGAAGCTGGGAAAGGAAGGATTAGATTTACATGGAGATGCACTAGAGCAAATCATGATATTCGTAGGTTCAGAGAAGCAAAGCAGGAATGCACAGAAAGAAGGACCAAGGACAATACTGAGGGAACACCTTATTTCTGTTACAAGACAGGAAGAAAAGATGGAGAAGCTAAAGAGAGAAAAATGCAAGATCATAAAAAGTGAGGGAACCTTTGAAAGAGTGGCAGTGTTAAAATGTAACAAGCTGTCAAAACTGCAGAGACACTGAAGTTGCCATCAGTAAACTGAAAATGTCAGGAGTTAGGGACTGAATTAAAGGTAAAGAATTAGAGACTGCTAATGTATACTTTTTTTGCAAGGGCAAATATACCTTCACATATATTACCTCAACAACTAAAACTGAGTAAGATGAGGTGACTTCCTCAAGTTCAAAACGTGTAACTTAATCCCTAAGAGTAAAGGTTCTGAAGTCTGGCTGCTTCTGTTACAAATTTCAACTAAATTGGTGACTTAATTAATCTAAACTCCAGTTTCTTCACCCTTAAAAGGAGAATAACCCTTACAATTTGTTATGTGTGTCCCATGAGATAATGTACAGAAAGTGTCAGGCCTACCTGACACGTGGTTTAGAACTGAAAGTCATGAGTATAAGAGGAGCTCGAGTTTTTTAATGGCAAGTCCACACTCTCTCTGTTTCACAGAGCTAACAAAAGAAATGCCTAAGTGTAAGGAGGCAAGGTAAAAATAGGGAGGAAAATACAGAAGGAAAGAACCTCTGAAAAAGAGCAGTACACACTTTCTGTGATGTGTAGAAAATGACTACAAATGAAGACAAAAGTCAGTGAAGAAGGAAAAAAAGTTAAGGGAGATTAAAAAAGGAAGTCAAATTGCCTGACAGCAGCAGACTGAAGAGGATGACGTCATAGTTATCAGGTAAGCTCTCAGTGAGACATTGAAGTCAGCAAATCTATCACCATCCCATTACCATTACCCCCACCACCAGCAGCAGCTTTTTCCCCAGCAAAAGAAAAAAGATCAACTGCAAAGAAAACTATAGCTCAAGAAAGAAGCAGTGTTTGAGTGCAAAGATCTACAGCTAGACTCTGAACCGTGTTAGGTTTATTCATGTGCTCCTTGCACTGCCAATGCGAGGTCGTGCCCAAAAAACAAGTGCCCCACCACAGAAGGGAATGTGACAGAGTGTCACCAAGAGAGCAACTCAGTGGCTACCAGTAGGACGGAGCGAGTGCTCCAGCTGAAGCGGGACAGCATTGTTTGGAGTGGGACCCATCAGCCCGCTGGGCTGGAAACAACACTCCACTCTGTGCTGACTGTAACTCAAAGCCGGCAGAGGTGACTTACCTCTAGATTACTTCTCTTTGCCTTCTCTTCTTCCAAATCCTTTCGTAGTTTTTCCAGTTCTTTCCTAAAAACGAAGTCTTTATTACTGCTGAGGCTTTCAATTAAACAAGGTATTTGACTAATGTTAACAATCTCTCTGTTGCCTGATAACCCAGAATACAGGGAAACTCTTTAAAGGAAAGAGTCACTGTGGCTAAGACAAATTTCAAAACCTGTGAATGAAATGGTTCAATATAACAGTTAAAACTCAGGAAAACCACGGCAAAACTACTTGAGATTAAAAAAAAATTTAATGAATACAGAACAGCCCATGATAAAGAAATAATTGGCTTTTATGAGCAATTTCCTATATTCGGTTATCATACATTTCCTAGGCTGGACACTCTAAGAGCCTAAACAATTTGGTGAGACAAATGTCAAAATATGTCACCGTGGCCAAGTTAGAGCATCATCCAATAATACACCAAGGTTGCAGGTTCAATCCCTGGTCATGGCACAGACAAGACCCAACCAATGAATGCATTAAAAGTAGAACATCAAAGTGATGTTCCCCTCTCTCTTAAAAAAAAAAAAAAGTCCCAATAGAAGGCAAAATATATTTTATTTAATAAGATAACCTGGACTTTACATTTCTCTTTCTTTCTTTTTTTAAATTAAATGTTACAGCTCTGGCTGGTGAGGCTGGATGTAACAGTTGGATGGAGTGGCATCTCGTAACCAAAGGGTTGCAGTTTTAAGCCCCAATCTAGGAGTATATGATTTCTGGTCTATCCGCGTATGGGAGGCAACCAATTGATGCTTCTCTCTCCCATCAATGTGTCCCCTCTCTCCCTAGTTTTCTCCTTTCCTCTCTCTAGAAGGAATGAAAAAAATGTCTTCAGACGATGATTTAAAACAAATTTTTTTAAATGCTACGTTAAAATCCCAAACCAAACCAATAAACAAAATAACTTCAGCCAGTAATTCCCCCTGCTTTAACTTGTGCTCATTGTTCTGCGGCTCCATCTATCTCGTTGCCGAGTCCTTTTTCCTCCCACAGCTCTCGGCATACATTCCATAGATGTCTTTTCACCAAGTGTTGGTGAATATTCCACAAAGACATTTCCACGCTACTGAACTTTTCATAATTCTGTCGACTGCTGTTTGGTACTCAAATATCCATGTTTTCTGTTTGGTTAGTTGGTTTTGCAGAGGTAACAAAGGAAATGGAAAGAATAGGAACTTTATAAAGATCATGACTGCATGTGGACATTTTCAGCCTCCTGACATATCAAGAAAATTATCTTCAAGAGTATTACAGAAATAGCTTGAGAAACCTGTGAAAACTCTCATGAAAAAAGAAAAAGGAAGTTTTAAATTATATATTGCAAAATTTATTTCTTCTGTGGTTTCAATGATTAGAAAACTATATTATAGGTAAATTTACTATTGTTTTCTAGTAATTATAATTTTAAAAATATTTTACTCAAATTTATCTAGAGCTTATTTTATTGTGTTACAAATGTATTTCTAAGCTACTTAACTTCCTAGTTCCATAAAGTTTTCACTAAATAAAATAATGCTTCCTTTGCCCAATTATTCTATTATTCTGAATTTACTATGCATTTAATTTCAATCCTAATTATGATGTAACATAATATATACCCTGCTCTTTATTTTTTTAAATACCCCACTCTTTTTATCTAGACTTATAAATAGTTACATTATTCTAAGCATTTGCTTTTGGTTCTAATAATTTAGTACCGCTTTCACATTTTTATTGCTTCTTGAAAACACATTTAGAAATATAAAACTTCTACATAACCTTCTGTTATCTATTTTTTAAAAAAATCTTTATGGGCGCTTTATTCAGATGGCCGGTGGTCTGGGAAGATGGTGGGTTAGCACCCTAACACATCATCTTACATTTCCTTCCAAGCCAGCCTTTTTATTTTTTGCATTTTTATTTATTTTAAAAATATATTTTATTGATTATGCTATTACAGTTGTCCCATTTTTTTCCCTTTATTCCCCTCTGCCCTGTATGCTACCCTCCCATCATCATTCCCCCACCTAAGTTCATGGCCATGGGTCAAGTCATACATGTAAGTTCTTTGGCTTCTCCATTTCCCATACTATTCTTAACCTCCCCCTGTCTATTTTGTACCTAACAATTATGCTTCTTATCCTCTGTACCTTTTCCCCATTCTCCCCATTCCCCTCCCCACTGATAACCCTCCATGTGATCTCCATTTCTGTGATTCTGTTCCTATTCTAGTTGTTGGATTAGTTTGTTTTTGTTTTTTTAGGTACAGTTGTTGATTTTGAGTTTATTGTCATTTTACCGTTCCTATCTTTCTTTGATCTTCTTTTTCTTAGATAAGTCACTTTAATGTTTCATATAATAAGGGCTTGGTGATGATGAACTCCTTCAACTTGACCTTATCTGGGAAGTACTTTACCTGCTCTTCCATTCTAAATGATAACTTTGCTGAACAAAGTAATCTTGGACGTAGGTCTTTGCCTTTCATGACTTGGAATACTTCTTTCTAGCTCCTTCTTGCCTGCAAGGTTTCTTTTG
The DNA here is from genome assembly GCA_004027735.1 of Carollia perspicillata. Taxonomy (NCBI): domain Eukaryota; kingdom Metazoa; phylum Chordata; class Mammalia; order Chiroptera; family Phyllostomidae; genus Carollia; species Carollia perspicillata. The sequence goes on along the minus strand of PVKM010009078.1, from coordinate 28,069 downwards.
AGTAATCAGCTGATAATCGTATGGGAACTCCTTTGTAGGTAACTGTTTCCTTTCTTCTTGCTGCTTTAATCTTGGGTAGTGTAATTATGACGTGTCTTGATATATGCTTCCTTGGGCCCAACTTTTTTGGGACTCTCTGAACTTCGTGGATTTTTTTGAATTCTATTTCCTTTGTCAGATTGGGGAAGTTCTTCATTATTTTTTCAAAAAAGTTTTCAATTTGTTGGCCTTCCTCTTCTCTTTTCGGTACCCCTATCATTTGGATGTTGGAATGTTTAAAGTTATCCCAGAGGTTCCTAAGTCTCTCCTCATTTTTTTGAATTCTTGTTTCTTCATTCTGTTCCAGTTGAATGTTTATTTCTTCCTTCTGGTTCAAACTATTGATTTGAGCCTCAGTTTCCTTCCTGTCACTCTTGGTTCCCTGTATATTTTTCATTTCACTTTTTGCAGCCTTCACATTTTTCTCTATTTTTGTGACCATACTCAACCATTTCTGTGAGCATCCTGATTACTAGGTGTTTTGAACTGTGTATCTGATAGTCTGGCGATCTCCTCATTGCTTAGTTGTATTTTTTCTGGAGCTTTGATCTGTTCTTTCATTTGGGCCATATTTTTTTTTGTCTCGGCATTCCTGTGATGTAGTAAGTGGCAGAGCCTTAGGTATTCACTAGGGCGGAGCCACCCATGTTCTGTTTTGTGGTGCTGTATATGGGGGAGAGGCCCAAGAGGGAATAATGTTTCTTGCTAAGCTCTCAGATGGATTTCAGTCACTTCCTCCACTACCCATAAGCAAATTGGGCCCTTCTGGTACTGACTCCCAGGTAGGTGGGTTTGTATACATTCTAGGACCCCATGGGTCTCTCCAACAAACTCTCCTGTGAGGTTGGGAGTTTCTCCACAAGCCCCACAGGCTTTTCCTGCCAGAGGTTCTAAGGCTTTACTTCCCCACGCTGGAACCCTAGGTTGTGTGGTCTTTCTCACTCCCCAGCTGTTCCTCCCAGTTTATCCACAAACAAATGTGCGACTACCTGGTCCACCAGCCGCCACCTCACTCAGTAAGTACTCCAACTGCCGCCTTGCCAGAAGTCCCTTCCATCCCGGCTGCTCATCTCCACCCCTCCAACCAGTCTGGATACATGTTTCTTCTTTAACTCCTTGGTTATCGGACTTTAATACAGTTTGATTTTCTGCAAGTTCCGGTTATTTTTTGTTTTTAAATTTGTTGCTGTCCGTCTTTTGTTTGTTCGAGGAGGCAAAGTATATCAACCTATGCCTCCATCTTAGCCAGAAATTTCCCATTCTGTTGCTCTTTACAAGAACAAGATCAAACTACATATCTGGTCTTGTAACTTTTCTAGTGGAGAAATAGATTACTGATGTTACTGATGTACTACTGTGTCAATCTTCCATGTCAAACTGCCCAATTTTTTAGTGACTTATTCTATGGATTTATGATTTTAATATTGAATGACTGAAGACTATATTTCTAAGCTATAAAGATATAATAACAAAGCAAAAACCTAAGAACTCCAAGCGAGCTTAGGAAATAAATTACCAGTACCTCTGACACCCAAAAGTGACCCTCCTTCCTGAATTCCACTTCCCCCTCTACTTCACAGGAAAAGTTTTATAGTAATTATTGTTCTTTTTCTTCTTTTTAATTCTACCATATACACAAATATATCATGAAACAGTATGTTTGCTGGTGTGTGCTTTTCAATTTTATGTAAATAAAATAATACTGTACACACATCTCTAACTTACTTTTCCTGCCCCAACACTTTTTAGATTAATTCATATTGACACATATAGCCATAATTCATTTATTTATTCTTTCATTTTTTTTATCCTTACCCAGACACTTTTTCCCACTGTTTTTAGAGAAAGAGGAAGGGAGAGAGGAGAGAGGAGAGAGAGCAACATTGATGTGAGAGAGAAGCATGGATCGATTGCCTCCCTTGTGTGCCCAGACTGGGGATTTAACCTACAACCCACATATGTGCCCTGACTGGTCAAATCCACAACCTTTCAGTTATGGGACAACGCTCCACCAACTGAGTCACACCAGCCAGGGCCATAATTCACTTATTTTTATAGCTGTACACGGTACACTATTTCTCTGTGTATCTCTATTCTCCTCTGATACTCTTCTTTAGTTTCAATTTCAGGAGAGTTCTCGGGTTCTTGGGTGGTACTCAGTAAAGATTTCCTTGATGAATGAGCTTACAATTTATAATATGTATATTGCAGAATCTGAAAAAAATTGCTGGACTCAGAAGAGATAACTAAAGGATTCAAGACAAAGCCATCTGCCCTGGTTGGTGTGGCTCAGTGGATTGAGTGTGGCCCACAAATTCAAAGGTCGCCTGTTTGATTCTTAGTCAGGGCACATGCCTAGGTTGCAGGCCAGATCCCCAGTTGAGGGTGTGCAAGAGGCAACCAATAGATGTTATCTCTTGTACATGGATCTTTCTCTTCCTTCCTCCCTTCCTTCCCTTCCCTCTAAAAGAAAGAGCCATCTTGTATCAAATTAGAAATTCTCATCCTCTATATATGAAATATATATATGCATGAAAATATTAATTACTCAAGATAAATTTATTTATATACAAGAAATGTTTATTATAAAGTGCTATGCAAAATACAAGTATATCATACTGATCTTAATATTTTTTAATAAAGAATCCAATGTCAACTGAGTATTGGGGGAGAAATGGCACACTTAATCTCAGAGGTAACATGGTCTCTGGCAATAACTTTTATACCAGATTCCATATTTCATAAAATAACTTGTAGAAGCTACAGGAGACAGTGAGAAACAAAAGAACACCTGAAACCTCAACCTCAGTTCAGTTAAATTAGCTCATCTTTGACTTATTTTAACTGTTGGGCTTTTGCAAAAAATGTCCTTTACTTTCACTTAGGGTATGTATCACCATATACCATTATCCAAAATTTTTCAGATATAACAGATGGATCTTAGAGACCACCTATCCCAACCCACTGGAAACCTCCCTGTCTGGTTTCAGAAGCTGTAACCCCCCCATGTTATAAGTAAGGCTGAATAAAGAGACCCTGGGACTGTAAGCCACTAAGGAGACAAAGATTATCTGCCCCCTTTTACTTCACCCTGCTTGGCCCCATGTAGATGACTGGTTAGCCAATGATGGGTAAGATTCTTCAAGAGAGGGATGACCTAAGACAGGCATGATCACGAAGGGGCCCTCAAGGAAGGACTTGGGGGGGCTATAGAAAAAGGGGGTGATGGACCCTCACCCCTCAGCTTTGACATAGCTTGAGTCCTCATTCTGTCTTTAAGAAGTCTCCTAATCTCTTGGCTGCCTTACTTCCCCTGCCTGACTTAAGCCTAAAACAATGAACAGGGAACAGGCAGGAACAGGCAGTTCCCTGGGTGATCAGGCCTAAGAGAGAATGCACAAAATCCTGTGAAACCTGCTTTGTTAAGAATGCCCTCAATTTTCTGATAAGGGTCCAAGCATGAAATAAGTTTGTTTCCCAAACTTTTATGACCCTTTAGCTAACTGACCCTGACTCAGAATAAGACCTCATAGTTCTTTGAATGTTATCTATTATCTGATCATTACTGTCTGACAATGATTGATGAACTTTACCTGTATTCCTGTGCAAATTGAACCCAATGAAAGCCCATTGAGGAGTAGGCTCAGGGCCCTTCTCCTTTGAAAGATCAGCCACCTTTCCTCCCCAAGCAGATCATGTTTTGGTAGACTTATTCTCATCCATGGCGGATGGGGGGCTCTATAGGCAGAACCCCCCCCATACCAACCCACTTGTTTTACAAATATCCAGCTTGACTCCTAGGAGAAACATCAATCAAAGACCTCTGAGAAATAAACTATATATACAGAGATACATCCCAGATCTAATATACAATATGGTTTTCCTAATTTAAAAATTTTAAAAAAATTTATTTGCTTTTAGAGAGAGGGTAAGGGAGGCAGAAAGAAAGAGAGAAACATCAATATCTATCAGTTGCCTCTTGCATGCCCCCCAACCTGGGGACCAAACCTGCAACTCAGGCATATGCTCTGACAGGGAATCAAACCTTTGGTTGTGGGATATCGCCCAACCAACTAAGCCACCCAGATCAGGGTGGTTTTTAGAAAAAAATTTAAGACTAATTAACCCCTGTGTTCGGCTAGAAACTTTCTAGCTTTAAATTATAGGAATGTCTGTACCTTTTCTATAACTGGGCTACTTGAATAAGTGTTTAAGTGAAGTTTTTTGCCACAAGGAGATAAGCACATTTAAGAGAAATTTCTTTGAAAGCATACTTGTTGACACTAGTAACATGGCAGGTTACATCTTCGGTTCTTATGATTTAAAAGATTCCTTTACACAGATATCAAGTAGTATTCAAAGAGGCAACCAAGGCCTACTTACTTACCCATGATCCTTTTTCAGTGCTTCTACAGTGCACAGGAGTTCAATCACCTCAGCTTTAAGTTCATCCAGGGAATTTTTTCCCCCATCATCTGCTTCTGATTTAGTTTTAATTTCTAATGGAGTTATGAAAGGAGTTACATTTGGTTTTGAAGGACTTGAAGGTGTTGAAAGGTACAGAGATGGCTGAAAACAAAAATAAAGATTTGTGATTTTATTTTCATTCAGACTTAATATTATATTTAAGTTCAAAAGATTTTTACAGCAAGGAGATAAGTAAATGTCAAGATAAATGATAAATTTGGAAACACTTAAAGCAGCCTGATGTTCACAACTACAAAAACCACCAAAACAAAGAATGACTTTGCAAACACTAGGGATTTTTGTGAGAAACATCAAGAGCTTTGTTTTCTTAAATTAAAAAAAAATCATAAAGGAAGAAGCCATTACATTTATATTATGAATGGTTTTCCCAGTGGAATATTTAGAAGCAAGAATATACAGCCCCACCCTTACCCACAGTTTCACTTTCTACATTTTCAGTTACCTGTAGTCAGTTATGGTATGAAAATATTAAGTAAACAACTCTAGAGATAACAATTCATATTTTAAATTGCATGCCATTCTTAAGTGTGATTAAATCTGAAGTTGTTTTCATTCTGTCCTGTCCCAAATATGAATGACCCCTTTCTCCAGGGTATATGCTACTTGCTTATTAGTCACTTAGCCATCTTGGTCATCAGACTGATTGGTCCTGGTATCGCAGTGCTTGTGTTCAAGTAACCTTTATTTTACTTAAGAATGGGCCCGAAGCACAAGAGTAGTGATGCTGGCAATTTGGATATGCTAAAGAGATGCCATAAAGTGCTTCCCATAAGTAAAAAGGTATGTATGTATTGAAAAGGCCCCATTATTTTTTCACACACACACACACACACACACACTGGAATATATATATATTCCTATACCACTTTATATACATACCAATATATATATAATTTATATATATGTATATATAGGTGTACATATATACAGTATATATATATACACTATATATATACCTACCTACATACATACATACATCTATATATATAGATGTATACACACACACTATATATACCAATTGGTATATATATATATACCAATATATATATATATAAATTGGAATATATATATTCCTATACCACTGGGGGGTCTGACAATGGATCCACTGCAGAAATGGGGAGAATACTGTATCACCATTATGGTATTGTTTTGATCCTCCATATTAAAGTTACTACTTAGACTATCCAAAGAGCTTCACTTACAAGTAATTATAAAGTGCATGAAGAGACATTAAAATTAATACATGGTCTGACACCCTTTTACTAGTTCAATAAAATAACAGCAAATAAAATTTCAATAGACTGCTAACATCTGAGAAAATCCGATTAAGTAATCTGATAAATGGAATAGCAGCCAAATGCCCTGGAATGTATTTGAGAAAGAGATGACCTCCTTAAATACGAGTGTCAGTTGTAATTATAGTATCTAGAAAAAAAATGCCAAGAGTTTAGAAAAGAGTCAACACCATATAATAGATGGAAGAATCCATGTACTATGTCATTCATTCCAGTAGTATTTAGTGCTTACTACGGTGCCAAGCATCAAGCTAGGTAAAAAGTAAACAAAAGTGATGGCTTCTGACCTAATGAGTATGTATGTTTAATGGGAAAATGAAACAGAAGTAGATCTATGCCTTAAAAAACAGAAAACACGGCCCTGGCTGGTGTGGCTCAGTTGAACGGAGCATCATCCTGTAAAGCAAAGGTTGCAGGTTTGATTCCCTGTCTGTGCAACCTGTGATTCCTGGTCCAGACACCTACAGGAGGCAACCAATCGATGCTTGTCTCTAACATCAGTGTTTGTCTCCCTCCCTCCCTTCCTCTCTCTAAAAAAAAAGCATAAGGAAAAAAATATCCTTCTGCAAGGATAAACAAAATATAGAACACATGTAACATTTTAATATTATTTAAAGTAATGCAAGACCTAAAAAATAATGATCTGCAGAGAATAATGTGATTTACCTTTAACAACTCTATTTTGTTTTTTTAAATTCTCGCCTTGAGGTCATTTTCATTGCTTTTTCAGAAACAGAGAGAGACACTGATGTGAGAGAAGCACTGACTGGTTGCCTTCACAGGCCCCCAGACCCAGACTGGGGATCCGCAGGGACCAGGGATCATGGGTGGCACACACCTGCCCCCATATCAGGGATGAACCTACAACAGAGACATGTGTCCTGACTGGGAATCCAACCGCATCTCTTCCGTTAGGGGGTTTGGGGGATGGAGGGGGGGCCCACTTTAACCATTGACCGGCCAGGGCAACAACTCAAAGGACACTTCAAATTATACAGCTTTGATGTTTTAAAAACAATCTTATAAAGTATACAAATCTTAGACCACAATTCATGTCTCACCTTTGGAGAACTGCTAGAATCCTTTTTGAATTCAGATGGCTTTATGTTGGCACTATCTTCTTCTTTTGGTGACTTCAAGACTTTTTCTGGGCTTTGAGTTGGCTAAATTTTTTAAAAATCAAAAAACAGAAAAGAAGGAAAGGTTAGTATTTGGATAATAAAGTAAGTAACTTATTTCTGTTCTCTGCACTTAACTGTTCCAGCTTTCCATTGTTATTAACAGGATGTTATATAATTTTAAGCTGTATAAGAAGACCCTTGCATATCTTGAGGGAAAAACTAGTTGCCTGTTAGCTGTGAAAATTTTCCCTACTTATGGAATTTGAAAGCACCACAGTGCTTAAGAGCTAATATATTGGCACTAAAGTATTGCCAGTATCCCACGCAATGTATAAAAAGCATAAAAATTAGTTCGGCATTTAAATACCAGGATTAGTATGACAAAAATCTTTTAAGTAGTTCAAGGAGATTGTCAGTCTTTCCTAAAATGAATATGTACCACTCCACTCTAACTATTGTTGTTGGACAGGCAGGTTATACAAGCTGATCTTATTTAAGTGCTCTGTGGTTATGGTCTCAGTACACTCTATTTCTGATTCTAGAACCTTCCATTTCGAGCTCTGTTAATGAGCAGGGTGCATTCTCTACATCTCCTTAAATACAAACATGTGCCACTTGAGTGCAACAGCTACGTTCCTGATTTTCAGACTTTAGTGGAGCTCTAAATCCTCCCTCATTCTCATCTTCAAAAGGACTTGATCTGCTAAATCTCCTGTTTTACAAAAGTAAGTGTAACTCACAGAATGTCCACCATTGAAGCGGCCTGGCAACCTTCTTCCAGGCATCTTCGGTCTATTTGCAGTGAGATGTAGCAAGTTTTCTGAGGAAGCTATATCATCAAAATTTACGAGATCTGGAGAATAAAATTCAATGTACTGAGAGATGACTATGCATTTTAAAAGGTTAAAGAAAGTACTTCTGGATTCTTAACAAACCATAAACTAAAGGACTCACTTGTTGACCTGTGCTTTTCATATGCATTTAGAAAACACCACTCACCCTTAAAAACAAACAGCCTGTTTCCCTGATACAGTTTATAGCATAAGATTTTAGTAACAATATGAAGTTCACACTTTTAATAGACTTTGATCACAGCAAAAATTTCTTGAAAGATATAAATTTGTACCACCAGCTGTTGTTACATAAAAAGCTGTCTTCTCAAGTTCTTATTAAAAAATGACTTATTTCAACTCATAATTAATTATAATATATATCAGAAAACTAAAACAAAAAGTTCGTTTTAAACTTCAGGTAGTATCCTGATATTCACATTTTAAGGACTCAACTATATCTGCTATCCCGCTGCTTTTCAATTGCTTTTCTCAATGTAAAGGGGAAGTGCAATTTCATGTGTCTTGGTACACATATATATGTATGTATACAGTAAAGCTGTAGCCAGGGTGCACACTGTTTGTAGTTCACAGCATTTATGCTGAGATATTTCCATGTTTGGAAGTCATAAATCATGAATCTAAGGCGGATGGGAGATCAAGGGAAAATCCTACATAGATCATCCATCTGCTTCCCCACTATCAAAGGCTGGTTGATCTTTGATCCGTAAATGGGTGTAAAAACCCATCTAGATAATTCCTATCTCTGAAACAATAGTATATAATGTCTTTGCTTTTTCTACATGATCCAGAAAACCTTGCTAAGGGTCTGATCTTTAATTTTGAAGCCCAGGTATTTGTAAGTAATGAAAATCTTAAGGGTAACTCCAGACACTTCCACTGTCAATATTGTCATCCTAAAGTCCAGACTGCAAACTAGGGAAATGGCAGCAGGTTTCTCTGGCCTAGTCTTCCAGGTATGGAATCATTCTTCACATTACCATTTGCCTGGATGTTTATCATGCTCTGTTAAATATTCAGATGTCCAATTTCGCTGTTTTGTTATTTTATAAAAGAACCTAAGAGTCTCATCAGTATCGCCTTCAGCTTATTCATCAGTTTTCATATTCAAAGTAATTCATTTAGGTATTTTTTTAAGGGATAGAGGACACAAAAAGGGAAGGCAGAGAAAGTGGTAGGTCTGTTTGGCAATACATATGTTGTGACAACTTTAAATGTTTGTTGACCACTTCTCCACCTTCATATTCTGGGATTACTTTCCGTGTTTCATCTTGCGTCTAGTCACTAACTTAATACATCACAATAGCAATCTAATGTGCTCAATACAATGATTGTTTTGAGTCACTCAATAACAGCCTATAAGTAATTATAAAATATAACAAACCATGAATAAGAAATATAGAGGCTTTAATGGAAAAGGCATTATACAGTGTGAAAGACCTTGAGTTTAAATATATATGTAAATTTCTCATTTTATCTATAAATGTCACCCACAGAGTAAATAAACAGTATTTTTTTAAATGTTAAAAATATACTGTAGTTTATAGGGTGAAAAATTGCTTTTTACACTGATGTTTACTGACAACCTAAATAAAAAAACTTTGAAAAGTACAATCAAAATCATTTTGGCCCATGGCGATTATTTTTAAATGCATATTTAAGCAACTTGCAGAAATAAAAAGAAATAAACAGAAAAACATAGGAACAGATGAAGATAAATGAAACTGAAAGAGCAAATAAAAGGCAGACTTACAAAATTATACATCATGCTCATGTAAAAAGGCTTTGCATATGTCCAGTTTTGGGCTACGACACCAAGACAAATAATTTTACTATCCTGTAACTCTCTCAGGTCCTCAATTTAAGCCATTAGGTTGGTAAAATGTAACAGTGCACATTTTGGACTCATAATAAATTTGTACACTTTTAAATTTCCCTGAGTAATGAAAATGAATTTAGACTATGTATGTGGCATAAAAGGCATGGCAACTATTTGACTTGCAATCATACTGTCGCTCTGCCAGCCATTTACATTTCTAAGTAATATTGCTAAGAAGAAAAAGAGTTTTTCAAAATCACAATGAAGTATCATAATTTGTAGGAAAATAAACTGATTTTTAAGGTTTTTAATTAAACAAAAAACCTTATCAAAAATTAAGTAATCAGGAAAATTTTTCCAACATGAATTTTATTTAAAAATGGAAAACCAGTGGGTTAGAATAGACAGACAGACATGTACATTTTTAGGAAAATTACAAAAATAAAATCAATGTGCACCACCTATTTATACTGAATATACTATTTTGATTTCTTCGATAAATTATTATCTTACCAAAATGGAGAAAGGTAGAATAATTTCCTGACACGTAAGAAGGGAAACATGGCAAACAGGCTAGGAAACAAAATCTGGAAAGAAAAGTCAAGGATAGAAATGTCTAGAAAAAAGTCTAAACAAAAAAAATTATTTCACAAAGCAGGAAAAAGGAACAGTTGTAGAACAAATAGAAACCAGTTCAATGTTTAGCATAAACCTATTGCAAATCATCTAAATTTACACAAGATGTGTACTGGATTTTAGATTTTTCTTTTGTTTTCAAAGGGAAAAATATGAGGAACATAAACTTAATAGACATTTAACTACAAAGAAGCTGTTTTTTATTACTCGCTGAACACTAAAACAGTTTCCAAAAGGATGTTTTAGCACTAAGATTAGTGGTCAGAGTAATAAGTCAGCATATTACAACTCATTAATATAGATGTAACTGAAATTAAACCATCTTTTAGTCTAGTTTTAGTCTTCAGCATATAATACAATGAGAAAATTTTAATTCTGTGATCTAATATAATTATATTAAATATTCTTTTAAAAGATCTCACTCTAAAAATGCAATTCAGTACAACACCTGAAATTTCATGCATATATAAATGAAAATTCAATAATGTCTCGTGATACTACTCTGTTATCATTAGAAAATACAAATTTTAATCTTTGCTCCTATACCTGGTAAATTCTACATTTTCCTGTGTGGTGCTTTGTATTCTTTCTGTATCCTAGTTCTGATACAGGCTCATTTTTTACAGCATGTACCACTCAAGGTAAGCATTTTATTAGAAAAAAAAAACATAAATTCTTTCTGGAAGAAATAAATGGATAAATATGGGGAAGTAAGTCAAACAAAAACAGATCAACTATCAAACAGAACTAAAGAGAAAGAATGGCTCCTTATTTAAACCAATTGGTTCCTCATGCAAACCAATTATACATACTTCCTGGAAAATTGACTCTTTTAGGACTATGTAAATTTTATAATTAACCAGCAGTGGCAATAAGATTATTCTAACCAGTTTTTGATGGTTTGAAAAAACAATTAAAACATGGTTGTAATAGGTCTATAATTTGTAGTGTTATTTTACATCCTATATGAAGATATATGTTACATATATATATATATATAACTTTTAATATATGTAAAATTTTCAAAAGGAAACCAAACTGACTGTTCTAGGAATGTTTTTCTTATAGTATGTAGAAAAGTCAAAGTTTGTATTTATATACATATGTGTAGTTTTATGTACAGGAAAATTCTATCTGCCTTTATGTATAGGAAAATTTTATCTGAGAGCAGAATAAGAAATTTACATCCTTTATAGATAGGAGCAGAAACAGAATGAATTAGGATTAAAAATGGAAGAGGGGAGCAGAAGGGAAATAACTTTTTATACCAATTTCCATGTCTGATGTTCTAATAGGTTTAACAGATATTTTGGGTCATTCAACTGTTAGCAAGAATATAGGATCATGCCAATAATGACCATCAGCTAATAATTTATAACCCATATATTTTACTAGCAAGGTCAGTGTACTTTCTATTACATCATTTCACATGAAATTATTACTACATCATAATAAAACTCTAAGGAGATTTTTCTATTTTTTAAAAATTTTTCTGAAACTTATGTTAAAGGTCTAGATTGATACCCTGTTTAAAAATTTTAAAACCTCAAACTGAAGTAAATATATAATTTAAAATATGCCTCAACCTAATGCCAAATTTGAGGTTGTATTTGATGCAGAACTGTTTCTGAAGATGTAAAACACTTTTCTACTACACCTACTAAAAACATATGATATGCTAATTAAAAAGGAAGCAATGGCCCTGGCTGTTGTAAATCAGTGGACTGAGCAAAGGCCTGAGAACCAAAGGGTTGCCAGTTGGATTCCCAGTCACAGCACATGCCTGGGTTGCAGGCCAGGTCCCCAGTAGGGGACACATGAGAAGCAACCACACACTGATGTTTCTTTCCCTCTCTTTCTCCCTTCCCTCTAAAAATAAATAAAATCTTTAAAAAAAGGAAAGGAATGGCCTGAGTTGAGGTCAGAGACATAAGCATTTTGTTGTCAGCATCTATGCCTTTTATGTTGACACACTACTTGTGCTTACAACAATACTGGAGAACACTTCTTAGTAAATACTTGCCACTTAAGGTAAGCTCAATTTCCAAAATTTGCATTTTCTGAACTATACGGGGTATAAGTATGGTACACCGGGACAGCCCGATGGCAAAAGGAATAAAGGATAATAGCTAGTCAGTCAGCTATTAGTTTTTTGACCATATGTGTCTCAGCATCTCTACTTCCCTTATTCATTTCATTTAAAAAAAGAAAAATAAAATTTCAAAACCCAGTTCCACGAAGCCTCTTTAGTTTTTAATGAAAACTGAATACTGGCCATGAATGTAAGATAAGAATTGGGACGAAAGACAAAGTAAAAAGTAGAACTTTTCCATCAACAGTTTTACACTCTTACATGTCATTTCTACTAGAAATATAGCAAAGAATGAAGTACAGAAAATATACAGCCTCTAAATATTACTACTTCAGTTCCCAAAGAGACTCATCAAAATTTAAAACTTCTGATCAAGATCACAGAAAAAGTGTGGAAACTGAAAATGTAATGCCCATGAATTTTTTATTTCCAGTTAAAACTGTGCACTTAACCTTTATTTCTCCAACTATTACTTTTAAAAACACACTTCTAGCTATATTTTATATTAAATAGAAAACAAGAAAAGAATTATGTTTTTACCACTAACCTCAATAGAAAGAGCATTTTTAAAAACATAAAAAGTTTTGATTTATTTAACTAATAGTGAAAATGAATTATGTTCATCACATAAAACACACTGAATATACTTGAGTGAATGTCTCTCAAATACAATTAACATCTTAAATTCCAGAAATTAGTAATGAATATAGCTTCACTCAGAACAGGCAGGATCCAAAATACATGATGAAATAATCCATGAAACATTCAAATTAAAAAATTAGAGGAGGCCATGTTTAGGTCAAAGCTTTGGTACTGGCAAACTGAAAAGAAGAAAGACAAAATCACCTGAAAATTTCTGAAAGGTAGTAAGAAGTGGGGAAAAAAAACCCAAAAACAAAACCTAAGTGTAGCCCTTGCTGGTGTGGCTAAGTGGACTGATCACCGGCCTGCAAACTGAAAGGTCCCTAGTTCAATTCCCAGTCAAGGCACATGCCTGGGTTGTAGGCCAGGCCTCTAGTACTGTACAATAACAATTTAATAGTGAGCTCTTTATCAAAAGTTCCTGTTTCAAGCATTCCATTTTAGAACTAAAAGGTATAAAAGACCAGAGACAAATAAAGGCAATTAATAGGCTGAAAAATCAGTCTGAAAACTTAAGGAACACTTAGCTAAAGAAGTAAAATCTGCTGATATGTAGAGAGAGAAAGTAAGCCACAAAAACCTGACCTGCCTGAACTGGAAACAAAAGTATATTGGGATTAAGTGGAAAATAAAAAGTCTTCTTAAATGTAATCTAGTGCTAGTATTCAAAGTCTACATCACATCTCTTTATTTGTAAACTTTTAAAACTAAAATGTCTTCATATCTCCGTGACTTAAATGGTGTGGTCATTGTATTTTGAAGGGACAGAACAATAAATGGATGAACTCTTACTATCCACCTTAGTCCTCTGAGCCAGTAAGAAAGTTTATTTGCATCATAAATATTTGGTCCATTTATCTTCTTTTACATTTTTCTACTTGGCTTCATAGATTTTAAAGAAATTTTAATTAATTTCTACTGTATCTATCCACACACGGAATTGCATATAAAAACTTATTTTTAACACTTTCTGAAAACTACATTGGCAACTTTTTTACTGTACCCCCTTTCTACATGTTAACTTACCCGTTTCTTTAGCGCTCCTAACTGTAAATGAATCTAGGTCTACAGATTTTGGTCTAAGTGGTAACTGTTCAGAATCTAGCTTTGGTTTTGATACTGGCTCAGTTTCAAATTTTGATGAAATGGTAGACACTTCCCCATTAATCCTGAAATGAGACAAATCAGAGGCAAAAAAATCATTTACATGTGAAACGACCATTTTTTAACACTGTAATTAATGATATTAAAGATGTCAGAGATTAATAGTGATTTTTCTTTATGTTCTATAAAATGATTTTCATAAACATTAACATTTCATAAACATTATACATAAAAGTATAAATGCAAAATCAATATTTAACAGAAAATTATTGAAGTCTATAGAAAAAAAAACAGGGTAAACAAATACTTAAAAAAATTACTTTGATATTTAGAAAGGCAATAAATGCACACTTTTTGGCCCAAATTTTTTGAGGGAAAAATAAGGATGCGTATTATACATGGGTAGTACTAATTCCATATCTATATAAATGTTTTAAACTCTTTTATTTATGCTTATGCCTTAAAAGTATAACTCGAGAAAGCAGTAATGATAAATGTATGCAAAATACTACCCTAGAATGTGATAATCATATAATCGGCTTTGTTGAACATTCAACAAACTTGCAACAAAACCAGTTTTAGCCAACGATTCAATGAACATAGTAAGACAGATGATACTGCTTCTCATCCACTTGTTAAGATAGATGATGCTGACTGTTACCCATTTGATAAGATAGGTGATGCCAATTTTATTACCATACAGTGAAGGGTGAACAGGACAACACTTCTCTTCATACACTTTAAGCTGGAGAAATTATTGGGAAATCCCTTGGAAAATGTCGCAACTGTTTTTGGACACTGCAAGCTTTAAGCTAAAAGTTATTAAATATGCTAAAAAGCAAGGCAACAGAGCTGCTGAGAGACACTTTGGGCCTCCTCCCACAGAGACCGTCATCAGACTGAAGGCAACAGGAAGAAACACTCCTTCAGATGCCAAGACAGAAGAAGGCAATGCCAGGGAAACCTCCAAAGTGGCTGGAGGTGGATGGAGCAGGAGGCAAAGACCTAACTCTGGAGCAGCGTCAAACTGGTATTGTAAGGTTGTTACTACTAGTACATAAAATTTCTTGTACCTTGTATCTGTTCAAAAATAAATGCTAAATTCCTTTGTAATACAAAAACTAAGTATCTAAATATAAACAAATAATTTAATTAGAAAGTTAAAATAAAACATTTTTTTCCCTGAAAGTGGGGCCCAAATCATGGCCATGTGTGCATTATACATGACAAAATACTGTATATTAATAAACTAACTTAAAATCAGGTAAAATTTACCTGGGTAAGAGCGGTGGTGGAGGAACTGGTTTCTCAGGTCGTTTTGTGTACACCGTTGCGGGAGATCTCAGTAAACTATTGGCTTTGGTGGGTGGAGTAGGCTTCTTGGGTGGGACTTGTGGAGCAGCTGGTTTAGCAGGTTTCTGTTCCAGCACGGATTTTTCATCTGATTATTTAAAAACATTTAACAAGTTATTAAAAATGGGCACTGTTTAGTTTTTCTATGGCTTAAAGCTAATGTCAGGCTGAAAAAGTATGAAACAAATAAGAGACATTACTTTTGTGTGCATACTGTTTTATCTATTTTAAAGTTGTAATTTGGTAATCCTAAATATCTAAAAAAGTTTACTTTGTTGGGGTGGGGGACCCCAAATGAGCTTACGATATACAAACAATGTTTGCTTCTATTGTCTTCCAGGCTTCCTTTGCTGTTGGCAGTGGTATCCTGCTCAAATATAGCCACTCATGATTTTACTCGAAGCAGAAAACAGTATCATCTGGACTTAAATCCAGACCACTTTCTGAAAATGAAGTAGAAAGAACTGAAAATGTGTAAGAATTCTAGTGTCATTTAACCCAATAATTTTGAAAAATTGTTAAGAGAAGCTAAGGCTAGACTAATTAGTCAAAGATAATTATAGGGTTATATTTATAATTCTCACCACGGTATCAGGAATTTAATTAACAACATTTTCCTATTTTGGCTTCATAGCCATTATTAAATCAACTGTACTATATTGATTTGCTGTATAACTAATATATGATTGTAATGTATTTCAGTACCACATCTTAACTTGCATAAAA
Organism: Carollia perspicillata; assembly: GCA_004027735.1. NCBI lineage: Eukaryota > Metazoa > Chordata > Mammalia > Chiroptera > Phyllostomidae > Carollia > Carollia perspicillata. Next base: position 11,903 of record PVKM010009078.1, on the reverse strand, counting down.
TTTGCATTTTAAAGTGGACAAGTCGGTGCCATTTAGCCCATTCACAATGTTTTGCAACCACCACTTCTACCTACTTCTAAAACCCTTTCATCCCCCCACAAAATAAAGCTGTTCCCTTTAACCAGTCACTCTCCTTTCCCGCCTCTACCCAGCCCCTGGAATCCACCAAGCTGCTTTCTATCTTCCTATTTCTACTTATTCTATACATACACAGAATACCACCATATGTGACCTTTTCGCCTGGCTTAATTCATGCAGTGTAATAATGTTTATGAGGTTCATCTGTATTGCACTGGGTTGGCCAAAAAGTCCATTTAGTTTTCCCATAAAATAAGAGACACATTTTTCATTTTCACCAATAATCTTATTGATTTGGATATTCTGAGTATGTCAGCTGTCTCCCGCTATTGGCTTCTTGTGGGTTGAAGCCAGGGGTGCTGCTAAACATCTTCCAATGCATATGACAGCCCTGCAGCAAAGAATTATTTGGCCAAGATGTCAACAGTACAAGAAACTTAGCAAACCACTTTTGACACATTTGATCAGTCACAGCACCTCCTCCATGCACTCCACAAACCCTTTTTTTGAGTTTCAGTTGCATTTTTACCTTTCTTGGAATAATAAAACAGAATACGCCAAAAATGTTACAGATCTTCTTTCATCTTCAATATTAAAATGGCTGCACAAAAATTCATCCATTTTGATGTTAGTTTTTTCTTCAAATGCACAGTGGTATGACAGCTGTCACAACACCATCTAACAAAATTGTTTCAAATGAAGTTAAAGACAACTAAGCACTACTAGAACCATCACATGGAAATAACTAAATGAACTTTTTGGCCAACCCAATTGCAGATACCACTTTTTTCCTTTCTTTTTGTGACTGAATAATATCCACAAATACAACACAATCCATTCGTTTAATGACATCTGGGTTGTTTCCACCTTTTGGCTATTGTGAATTCTGCCGCTAAGGACATTAGTGTAGAACTATTTGAATACTTGTTTCTGATTCTTTTGGGTATATCTTGGAGTAATGGCTGAATCATATGGTAATTTTTTGTTTAACTTGTTGAAGAACTACCAAATTTTTTCATAGCAGCTGAAACACTTCATATTTGCAACGGCAATATAGGAGGGGTTTAATTTGACCACATTCTCTCTTTAAAAGATTTTGTTTATTTATTTTTAGAGAGAGGGGAAGGAAGGGAGAAAGAGAGGGAGAGAAGCATGGATTGGGTGCTCTTTGTATGTGTGTGCCCCAAAAGGGGACTGAACATGCAACCCAGGCATGTACCCTGATGGGGAACTGAACCAGTGACCTTTTGCTTTGTGGGATGATGTTGCCCAACCCACTAAGCCACCTTTGTCAGGTCTTCACCACATTCTTGCCAATACTTGATATTTACCGTTTTTTATTATTATCAGGTATCTGAGTAAGTGTGAAGTGGTAGCTCACTGTGGTTTGGTTGGCATTTCCTTAATGACAATAAACATCTTCTCATGTGCTTGCAAGCCATTTGGGTATCTTGTTTAGAAAAATGTTTATTTCAGTTTTTTGACTATGTTTTGATTGGGATGTCTTTTTGCTGGTGAATCCTAATAGTTCTTTATAGATTCCAGATACTGGACACTTTATATATTCTAGATACTGAATATAGAATTTGCAATATTTTTCCCCATTCTGTAGTTTCTCTCTTCACTTTCTTTATAAGGGTCACTTTCTCGATAATGTCCTCTGATGCACAAAAATTTTTAATTTTAATGAAGTCCACTTTAAATATTTTTCTTTTGTTGCCTGTGTTTTGGGTGTCACATCTAATAATCCACTACCAAACCCAAGGTCATTAAGACTTACCCTTTGTTTTTTCCTAAAATGTTTAATTTTATATCTTTTATATGTAAGTGAATATTCAACTTGCAGTCAAATATTGTATATGGTATGAGGCAGTGGGGTCAACGTCATTGTTTTGCATGTGACTACTCAATTAGATTTTAATTTAACTAGAAATTCACCAACAATAAGAAAAAACTCGTATTTCAGAAAATCATCTTATTGCTAGCTATCCAGACACCCAAAGAGATGTGTAATACACAGATATTATGATGATTCAGAGAGCAAAAAGGAGGAATTATCTAAATGCATAAAAACATTTCTTAGTAAAAGCTGCTATAACTATAGAGCAGCTAAAAATATAGCAAAATAACTGGAATATATTATTTACTATAGACTATAGCAATACATTACCAACACTGTAACAAATCATTTATTGATTCAGATGAGTGTTAGTTCCCTCTTGTATGAATAAGAATAAAGAAATAAGTAATGATGCTGGTACCAAAGCATGAATGATTACAAGTACAGAAATTCTGACAGAAAAATAAAATATTCCAGTCTTTATCATCAGTCATTTGGAGATATCTCAAAAAACAAAAACAAAAATAAAAAACCCAACACCGTAGTATCCAAAAAGTAGCAATGTATTCTTAATTGAATCCACTTTCTGAAGATTTTGGGACAATGGAAATATACCTGTATTTATCCCCCCGAAGTGACAAACTGGAGTAGAACATATTTCCAGAAGCAGTAAGTAAGATGGCTCACAAAGCCATCATCACATGAACACACCTGAGTGACCACCACCCAAGCCAAGAACTGAACAGTAGCCACATTACAGCTCCCCATGTGCCTCTTCCCCAATTACTAGCCCACTGCTCCTACCAAAAGGTGTCTCCTAACACTACAGGTTGCTTTTGCATATTTTAACTTTACATCAATGGAATACATGATTCATGTTGCCATGTGAACTCTAGTTCATTTACTTGTTGCTATACAGTATTCTGGTATGAAGATACTTCAATTTATTTACGCATTCAACTGCTAGTAGACACTTGTGTTGTTTCCAATTGAGAGTCAATATAAATAATGCTGTAAAAAAACTTTCTCAAATGAGTCTTTTGGCAATATACAGATACTGTATTATAGAACTGTATATCTAAAGCCTATATAATTTTATTAACCGATATCACCCCAATAAACTTAATTTTAGAAAATGAGTCTTTGGGTGCATATTGTGGAGCACACCCTTCCGCTAGGTCTATCTATAACTAGAAGTGCAAGTGCTGAATAACAGGGTATGAATAGATTCAAATTTAGTTCTTTGTATTAGATAACGATACGTGTTCCCACTAACAGTGTACGAGGGTTCTGCTAATCTGTATCCTCACCATCATATAGTATTATTAGTCTTTTAAAAAAACTTCACCCACCTTAGTGAGATTCTTAGTGAGAATCTTTCTTTGGTTTACATTTATATTCCCTTCCTGATAATGAAATTGAGTAACTTTTCATACTGACAAAGTGACTATTCAATTCTATTAATTACATTTTTGTAGGAATTTTATATATCTATATATGTATATCCACAACTTTTCTTCCTCCTTATGTCTTTGTAATAGGCATTCCTTATTTTAATGTACTACGATGAATCTTTTCCCTTATAGTAGGTACCTTACTTATCTTGTTAAAGAAATCCTTCCACCCTGGCAGGTGTGGCTCGGTTGGTTGGAGTGATGTCAGGTAAATTGAAAGGTAGCGGTTTGATTCCTGGTCAGGGCACATGCTTGGGTTGTGGATTTGGTCTCTTGTCAGGGTGTATACAATTCCCAGTCCAGGCCCATATAGGAGGCAACTGATAAATGTTTCTCACATTAGTGTCTGTCTGTCTCCATCTGTCTCCCTCCCTTTTCCTCTCTCTAAGATCAGTAAGAATGTCCCTGGGTGAGGCTTAAAAAAAAATCCTCCTTACTCCAAGGTCATACAAATACTTGCTTGTATTTATTACCTTGTAGAAAATTCATAGCACAATCAACATGGAATTAATTGACACAAGTATTTTCTAAGGTAGAGTTAATTTCACTCAGTATCACTTATTGAAATGAATGTCTTTTATCCCTACTTTACAGTGCAGCTTTGGTCATAAGGCAAGCACCTACCAAACTATTTCTGCATTCAAATCTGTGTACCATGTAAGATAAAGGTTAGGATTTATTTATTTACTTCTTATATACAGTCTCTATTAAATAGTGTTTCTTCTTTACTATAGTCAACTTTATCAGCAATTAATATACAGTTAGACCACCTTTCCTTTGATTGACATTTGCCTGGAATATCTTTGTCCATCTTTTCAACTTAATCCTTCCCAAATCCTTATCATTTAATTATGTCTCTTGCTAACAAAATATGGCTGGGTTTATTTTTCTATTTCAGTCTTAAAATTTTTCTTTTAATGGAAACATTTAGCCCACTTATATTTTCTGTAGTTACTCAATATTTGTTATTTTTTTCTTGCTTGGTTTGTTTTCATTTTCTCTTTCTAGCTTTCTTTGTATTTTTATTATTCCATATTCTCCCTACTATTATCTTACTACCTATACATTATTCTATTTTTGTAGCTGCCTAGAGATGACAACACAGATCCTTGCCTTATTAAAGTCACATTTAAATTTCCTACTGGCTAAAACTTTAACTCCATTTACACCCCTGTGGCCCTGTGCCCTTACATCTATGAAATCCCAGCAGACATTGTTAATGTTTCATATAGCCAGTATTCAAACTCACCTATCTATCCAAGCCTTTCTGTTGTTCTTCATATCTGCATCTCCCGCCTTACATTTAGAATCATTTCCCTTCTGCTTGAGGAACATCCTTTAATACTGCCAGTAGTATAAGTATACTAGTGTTCATCGTTCCATCATTTTCTGACTTCCATATTTTCCTACTGAGAAGCAAGTATCTGATTTTTGCTTATCTAAAGTAGTATATCTTATTCTCTGGCTGCTTTCAGGATTATCTTTGTCTTTTGTCTCTAGCAGAAAGACTATAGTGAAGTGCATATAGGGAAGTATTCTTTGCATTTTACAATGTTGGGATCCACAATACTTCCGGATTATGTATAAATGCTTAACACAAACTTTTAGCAAAGGTTCATCTTGCATTTCCTATATTCCTACCAAATTCCCTGTCAAACGCTGCAATCATGCATATTTTCCTCCAGAAACGGTCTCTATTTCACACCCATCTCATCTCCCCATCCTCACAACCTTCGGGATCCCATCCTTCAACAAGATGGATGAAATGTAAAACCTAAACCACCTTCCTTACTGTACAGCCTAATACATCTCAGTTTCTTTAGCACATAATATATTTTATCCACACAAATATACCCTGCTTTTATATGATTACACCAAAGCAGTAAGTGCACAGCATTCTTTTTACAAGACTGACCAGTCTAAGAGGGCACGTGTGTCCAAAGTTGGTCCAAAAAACTGAAAAGCACTTACATCCCATGGTTGTGGAGAGGTTTTCCTCTTTCCTATTGAACAGACAAGAAATCATGTTGCCCTGATTGTCACTGTCACCACAAGGGGAATTTGGTAGACATTAAGAATGGCAGAATGGAGATATATAATCCAGGTCCATTATAAAATTATAGACTTGGGGGGTGGGGGGGGGGTCAGATGACTCCTACTTCTGGACTTCCAAGACTGCTTCCTTATTGTGTAAGTCTGAACAAGGATATTTCTGTTCTGTGCTCTTAAAAGGTCCCAACTTCCTTTTATCCATACCACCACTACACCTACCTCAACAGCATGAGAACAAAGTTTCAGAAAAATGTATCTGAACATGCCACATGTCTAAACTACATCGTAAATATTGTATTGCATGTACCTATGCATTATATACCTATTGCGCAAGGAACGACAGAACTAATGTCGAAGAAGACTCACATACACACACACACTCCCTATCCCTTTGTCTCAATGAAGTTTAGTCACATGTGAGAAAGTAACAAAATAAATCTAAACTAATATGCAACATACAACAATGAGTTATATCTACTTTCAGATACGAGTAACTAAAAAATGAATCAAGGAGGTGACATTAAGCTGGATATATCATTATTGAAACCTGAAAAAAATGAATTAGCCACTAAAAGTTTCTGAAAGGAGTACAAGAGAGATAGGATTTCAGGGAGAGGAGACTATACCATGTAACTCTGAAGAAAAAATAACTAGTATTCTGTGAACATGTTACAGTGCAGCTTACATGTACTAACGTAAGCTGGATATTTTTCCCAATTGCAAAAGCACTCGAACACATTAAGATGTGTTGTATATGACATACACATATTCAAGGGAAACACATACATATATATTTCTATACTATAAATTCTAAAACCCTTCTCACTACTTTAAATCCTTTTTGGAGCAGGGCACGATATGAACAAATAACTAACACACTTCTCACACCACTGAAAGGCCTTTCATGAACTATACCAGTAGTTTTCAATTTTGTCTTCAGATTAGAATCATGTGGAAAGCTTTACAAATACCCCAGTCCTACCCTATACAAATTTTGTAGAGGATTCTAGACATCAGCATATTTTTTAGATATCCAGGTAATTCTATATGCCACCAGGATTGAGCACTGTATCAAGCTACCTTTCTAGCTTAGTTTCTCAAAATTCCTCCGAGGTGCCTATAGTCATTTCCTGAATATGCTATACTTTCTCTCCTTCTTTTCATATTTTTTCTGTAGAATGACCTTCATTTCACTTCTTCCTTTCAGCATATTTTATTGCTTATGCTATTACAGTTGTCCCAATTCCTCCCCCTTTGCCACCCTCCGCCTGTTACTCCCCGCTCCTCTACCAATCCCCCCACTCAGTTCATGTCCATGGGTTGTGCATGTAAGTTCTTTGGCTTCTCCATTTCCTACACTATTCTTAACATCTCCCTATTTTGTACCTACCAATTATGCTTCTTATTCCCTGTATGTTCCTCCCATTCTCCTCTTTCCCCTTCCTTGCTGATATCCCTCCAGATGTCTCCATAGCTATGATTTGGTTCCTGTTCTGGTTGTTTGTCTAGTTTGTTTTTGTTTTATAGATTCAGCTGTTGATAGTTTGAATTCGTTGCCTTTTTAATATTCATGGGTTTGATATTTATTTATTTAATTTATTTATGGAAAGGGAGGTAAAAAGAGAGGGAGGAAAACATCAATGTGTGGTTGCCTCTCATGTGGCCCCCACTGGGGACCAAGCCCACGACCCAGGTATGTGCTCTGACTGGGAATCAAACTGGCGACCTTTTGGTTCACAGCCTGCGCTCACTCCACTGAGCTACACCAGCCAGGGCTGATATTTTTTTCTTAAATAAGTCCCTTTAACATTTCATATAATAAAGTCTTGTTGATGATGAACTCCTTTAGTTTTACCTTGTCTGGGAGGCACTTAAACCTGCCCTTCAATTTTAAATGACAGCTTTGTTGGATAGAGTAATCTAGGTTGTAGGACCTTGCTTTTCAACACTTTGAATACTTCTTGCTAGTCCTGTCTTGCCTGCAAAGTTTCTTTTGAAATATCAGCTGACAGTCTTTGGGAACTCCTTTGTAGGCTACTCTCTGCTTTTCTCTTGCTGCTTTTAAGATTCTCTATCTTTAGCCTTGGCATTTTAATTGTGGTATGTCTTGGTGTGGTCCTCTTTGGATCCTACTTGTTTGGGATTCTCTGTGCTTCCTAGACATGTCTATTTCCTTCACCAAATTAAGGAAGTTTTCTTCCATAATTTTTTCAAGTAAGTTTTTAATTTCTCGCTCTTCCTCCTCTTCTGGCACCCTTGATTTGGATGTTGACACTTTTGGAGATGTCCTTATCCTGTCATCATTTTTTTTGAATTCCTGTGTCTTCATTCTGTTCTGGTTATTTCTTCCTTATGTTCCAATTCATTGATTTGAATACTGGCTTCCTTCCCTTTGCTGCTGGTTCCCAGTGGGTATTTCTTTATTTCACTTAGTGTAGCCTTCATTTCTTCCCTTATGCTTTCTGCCATACTCGGTGAGATCTCTAAGCAGCCTTATTATCAGTGCTTTAAACTTTGCATCTGATAGGTTGGCTATCTCTGTTTAGTTCTTTTACTGGAGTTTTGTTCTGTTCTTTCACTTGGGCCATGTTTCTTTGCCTCCTCCACTTGGCAATTTCCCTATGTTTATTTCTGTGTTATCAGGTAGAGCTGCTTTGACTCTCGATCTTGGCAAACCTGTTACGTTGCATGGGGTGGATGGAGCCTTAGGTAACTGCCAGGGCAGGGCAACCCACTTTGTGGCTTTGTATATGGGGGAGGAATTGGAGAGCCGGCAATGCCACTGCCTGACTGCTGGGGGTTTGTTTGGCACTTGCCCTGCTTCTGGTCACTGATTCAACTGGCGCCCCTCAAGCTGTTTTCCACAGTCATGTATAGAGTAGGTGGCTTTGTGTATACTCTAGGACCGTGTGGGTCCCTTAAGAGGACCCTATGGAGAGACGGGCAGTTTCTTCTGCTGTCCCCACCCCCACTGGTTTTTACACCTAGAAGTTATGAGGCTTTGTTTTTCCTGGTGCTGGGACCCTGGGATGTGCAGTCTGGTTTGGGGACCGCTCCCCATGTATCCCTAATGTGGGACTGTGCTGCCTCATTGCTGCTGCTGCACCATGTCCTCTCTGTCCCGGTTTCCTGTCTCCGCTCTTTCTACACATCTGGATGAATAGGTCTTCTTCAAATCCTGGTTGTTGGACTTCCACAGAGTTAGATTTTCTGGCAGCTCTAGGTGTATTTTGTTTTACGGTTAGTTGTAATCCTTCTTATGTGAAAGGAGGTGAAGTGTGTTCTGCTTATGTCTTCATCTTGACCAGAAGTTCACACCTGCTTTTCTAGTCAACACATTCTGTTCATTTTCTATGTCTTTGCATAATCACAACAGTTAACACCTATTAACTCTTCAACTAGCAATTGTCAGAATATCATTTTCAAAAGTGAAAAAATAATTTTTAATCTTCCTAGTAACTAGCAGAAACAAGTTACTTCATACATAACTGATTGAATTTATGTTACTGTATGTTTAACATGTGTTAAGTCTGTTTCAGGTGTGGTCATAAATACAATTTGCTACTTCTTAAGATGTCAAGATTATTTTTAGGTTCAATGTGGAGTGACATATTAAAGTGACATATCAAAATGCTCTTTGTAGAACATTAGAGATAAGTATCATTTACCTTTTTATAAGCACAAAAAATATAAAATACAACAGAGTGTTGCCACAGCTCTCAACTCAATGTCCATGTATTATATATTGTGTCGCAGATTAAAAGGCATTTGAGTTTAGTACCTCCAATAACAAATGTCCTTAAATGATCTTAAAAATATGTACCCTGATTTAAATTCCTCAGTAAAGTGAGGTGTATTACACCAAGGTTTGAGAGTATGTAACAATTTAAAAGCATATCGTGACCACTGATTTCTAACATTCTGCAATATGAAGAATACTGATTTAAGAATCCGCAGCCAGCATATAAATGGGAAAATCCACCTTTCTTATCATAATTCAATTTTCATAAAGTTTTTATTCTATAAATTAAGCATTCCATTTATTGGCTCACTGAAAGAAGAGAATGCTCCTAAGAAAAGTTGTAAAGTAGATACGTCAAAACTTCTATTTAAGGCAGTTCAGTAATATACCAGGAACTACTATTCTGCCAACTTAGAATTCAAATTATGGCAAAATGTCTTTCAAGGATGAGGAAAAAAATTTTTCAGACAAGACATGTTCCACCATTAGGTTCTCCATAAAGGAAATTATGTATTAATATATATTTTAGGCAGAATGTATAAAATGAATACCAATGGAAGTACAAAGAAAGCAGCAAATATAAATAAATCCAACTAAACACTGACTGGGAATCTACAGTATTCACATGGTGGTTGAAGCTTTTCTGTATATGACTGAGAAAATTAAGAATAATACAAGACTGAACCCTGACAGTCCTTCCTTATTAATTTTTAGATTAGTGAATTAGTGAATGAATTAATCATGCTTCTACCCTTTTGGAAGGGAACTGGCAGCAGCCACATAACCTTCTGTAAGAGACAAAGTTTTAAGTAGTCAGTAGAACCCCAGACTTTTTCAAGGAGACAGGGTAAAATTTACTAAGCTTGAAAACCCCAGAAAACCAGCTAATAACACCTTCAATCATTGAAATTCTACCATGTGACTACTACAACTTCTTAGCAATTCTAATTTGTTGCCATTTAATGTCAGGCTAAAATCTATGCCAGATGCATAAATTAAAAAGCAACAACAATAAAAAAAAACTCTGAAGAAGGAATATGCATCAGCATACCTCTCCCCTGCCATTGCTAATTAGGAAGCCGGATGCCATTATAAACATACTGGTGCTTAGTTTCTGCTTGGAGGGCTTTATTATCTGGTTATATTCTGCTTAGGAATCAACTGAAAATTAAGAAGGCTGATCCTAATTTCTTAAATAGAAACTCTAGAAGAAATGCTCCTCAGGGTAGAGTGAGTACAGGTTCACTGCCTCTAATACTAAAGAAGTGGCACCAGGCTAGGACTCACCAGCCTATTGTGCTCTTCCTGGGGATGTGCGTGGTACAATTCAACTGATTTCATAAGCCTGATAGGGCTCCTGCTGCATTGTAGCCTACACATTTATATGCCTCCCTGCGTGGCACTCCAAAATAAACATAAACTCATCTCTTCCTGTCATACATATTTCATACCAAGGATGAGAAAGGGTGCCAAGAATAAAGTAGACTAATGCAAGGTATGTCCAAGTAAAGTTTTTCCAGAAAGCAGGAGAAAAATTTGTACTCCAGAGTGTTGACAGTATCATTTAGCTGAGGAACAGTGTGGCTGGCATTCAAGGTACCTCTGAGAAAATAGGAGGAAAAAACTGCAAACTAGGTCTGAGAAGATACACGTGGCAGCTTGGGGCCAGGAGTAGACAGTGAAGATAAAAAAATACCATTCTTAAAATTTTTAAAAGTATCCCATGATTTTCATTTTAAGAGTCAAAGGTAGGAAGATCAGTTGTATATTTTCTAGTAGCTCCTTTTCTCCACTCCCAAACACAGCAGAGCCCTTCAAAGGATATGTTCTGTGCAATTAAGATCGTAAAAGAGATAAAAATCATGAACATAGGTACTGGTAAAATACTGTATTTATTGTCAGAAGGCCAAGGCTCCTTAACGTGGTCCTTGACATGGTTTGAAAAAGCTTGCTCTGCGGACTGTGAACAAGGGTAGAACTTTGCTTTATACCTGGCCCTGGGCCAGGCTGTTCAGGTGGTAAGAGTGTTGTCCCAAAACATCAAAGTTGTGGGTGTGATCCCTGATCAGGGTACATACAAGACTCAACCAATAAATATATCAATAAGTAGAACAACAAATCAATGTTTCTCTCTCAAACCGATCAAATAAAAATTAAAAAAAAAAACAACCCATTTTCCCTATTCTTTGCACCAGATCTATTAAAGCCATGTGAGGTTAATGAGACCTTTTTGAAAAAATATTAAGAATGTATCCCTTGTTATACCTTTGTCTTGTTTCACTTGTAAAACAATTCTTGTATGTGCACACTTAAACTTTGAAACCAACACATTAAAATCAATTTTAAAGTCTTGTCAGTGAAGAGTTCTAGTGTTAAGATTTAAGAATAAGAAAACAAATGTCTTCTATTTACTCACATATTTGCCATTTCTGGCATTCCTCATTACTTTGTGTACATCTGAATACCTATATAGCATCATTTTCCTTCTCCAAAATAAAACAAAACCCTCGTAACATTTCTTATGTAGCATATATAGTCTGTTGGCCATGAGTTCTCTCAGATTTTGTTTGGAAGTTTTTATTTTGTCTCCATTTCCTGAAAGCTATTTTTGCTAGGTAGACAAGTCAAGGCTGACAGTTTTCTTTTTGACTTATGCTTTTCTCTTTGTCACTGCTTTTTAATCAAATTTATTAAAATATGCCTTAAGGTGGTTTCTTTTTTGTTGTTCCACTTATTT
>PVKM010009077.1:0-30746 GCA_004027735.1 Carollia perspicillata | reverse complement strand
ACCATTTGGAACGTAAGGAAGAAATAAACACTCAACCAGAACAAAATGAAGAAACAAGAATTCAAAAAAATGAGGAGAGTTTAAGAAGACTCTGGGACACCTCCAAAAAAGCCAACATCCAAATCATAGGGATGCGGGAAGGAGAAGAGGAAGACCAAGAAACTGAAAACTTATTTGAAAAAATAATGAAAGAAAACTTCCCTAATTTGGCAAAGGAAATAGACATATAAGTCCAGGAAGCTCAGAGTCCCAAACAAGTTGGACCCAAAGAGGTCTACACCAAGACACATCATAATTAAAAGATAAGAAGAAAATCTTAAAAGCAGCAAGAGAAAAGTAGATAGTTTACCTACAAAGGAGTTCCCATATACTACCAGCTGATTTCTCAAAAGAAACCTTGCAGACAAGAAGTATACAAAGTGATGAAAAGCAAGGACCTACAATGCAGATTATTCTAACCAACAAAGTTATCATTTAGAATGGAAGAGCAGATGAAGTGCTTCCCAGTCAAGGTAAAGCTAAAGGAGTTCATCATCACCAAGTCCTTATTATATGAAATGTTAAAGGGTCTTATTTAAAAAAAATAGAAGATCAAAAACTATGAACATTAAAATGACAACAACTCATAACTATCAACAACTGAATCTAAAAAACAAAAACAAACTAAGCAAACAACTAGAACAGGAATACCATCATAGATATGGAAATCATTTGGAGGATTAACATCTGGGAAGGAGAAGGGGGAAAATGGGAGAAAAGGTACAGGGATTTAGAAGCATAACTGAGTAGGTACAAAGTAGACAGGGAGATGTTAAGAACAGTATGGACAATGGTGAAGCCAAGGAACTTACATGTACAGTCCATGGATATCAACTAAGTTGGGGGAATTGCTCGAGAGAAGGCAGGTACCAGGCAGAGTGGGGCAAAGGAAAAAATTGGCACAACTGTAATAGCATAATCAATAAAATATATTTTAAAAGAAAAAATCTAAAACCATAGATTTGGGCTTCTTTTTGACACAGAATAATTACATGTGGGTGATGAATCATTCTGCCAAGTCCATGTGTCCATTTTATCCAGTTCTGTTTAGATCCAGTATTCTAGACTGGATGGACATAAACATTTAATGTTAGATCACTGTCAAAATTCTAAAGTTGACATTTGTTAAACTACATCTGTCAGTACTTGGACTTGACACACTATCAGAGGTAAAGACACATTTAGCATCCTTATGTGAAATGCAATTTCTTTTAACATCTTTTTATAATTTCTAATTAGCTAGTTTTGTTCTATCTGTTCAATCTTGTGGATCTCTCCTCACTATTAGAACATTATTATACTATTTTTCCTTGGGTTCTACTGAATTTGCAATTTGGGGAGTTTTAAATTTATTTAGTTGTTAATGTTTCTTGTGTTAATGACTAGACATATGCTAAGTAACATATAATCTTCTTTTAGCTATAACCAATATAACAAAACTGAGGCAACTGTAAGAATTCTAACAGCTTCTTTTAATTTATAGTCTGTTTGCAGCATTGCATTAGCACTGATGAATCTCAGTGTTGAAGATAAAGGTCATTGGTAACATGGTAACATGGATATTGTCAAGCAATTGTTATCCTTCCATCTGGGATTTCTGACAAGAGGTTACTATTCATGGTTGCTTAATTTAAGCACTGTTTGACTTAACAGTGCTTTTATCAACCCAGTAGCAAAAGTTAAAGCAACTTCATTTAAAACTTCTATTCTGATAAAGATATATACACCATTTAAATCAGCATATAATCAAACATAATCAACCACCTCCCCAAAATCTAAAACAAATTAGGTCACCCAAGAATAAATGAAGAACTGAGCACTTCAGTTATTTAAAAAAAATTTTTCCTCATCTTTCTCTTCAAGTCATGGGCAAATGGTTCAGTGAAAATGACCTTTAGTGTTCCCAAATTTTTTAAAACAATTATCTTGGGCCCTTTGATTTTACCATCACTGATACTGATTTTCTTTTTATTCTAGGGCCTATGCAGACTCTAACATACTCTTCTTTATGTCCAGTTTTCATCTAGATCAGTAATCACTTCTTGAACTTGGTAACAGAACCTCATTTCCTTGTTTTTTATCTTTGATGTGTCCTAAAACACAGTTGATTCTCTCTCTGGGTATTTCTATTCTAGATCATTCTGGAAATCAACATACCTGATTCAAAGGGCAGCCTCACTATGGCCTCCACAACCTAATAGGCTTGTGAATTTCCACCTCAAAATAATTTGGAACCTTCTGCCTACCCTATTTTTTCCTTAGGATTCTTGCTCTTGTCCTTTGTTTTCTCCTGGGGGGGGGGGCAGGAATATTAAGGAGTAGTAACATTTCAATTTGTCTGAAACAAATCTAGGAAAAGAAAGGAAGTGGCTGAGGAGCTACTGTGTAGCTTCTGATAGCTACAGGATATGTACTGTGGTCCACCTTTACTTATTCCCTAACCAACTGATCACCTGAGTAGGAGTAAAACGCCAATGACATAGATTTTCCCCCCCAAAAGTTGATATTTATTTTCTAAAACAAGCATTTTTAAAAACTCAGAAACCAATGCTAGGAAACCAATTCGTTTTTAAAACCAATAAAGGCTATCAAGTTTTTATTCTGCTTCTCCTATATTACTGTACCCTAACATAACCAAGTAATTGAAAAGGCAGAGTTTCTCTTTAGAACAACTCTTAAATGAAGAACAGATGATATCATTAAAGTATCACCATTTTGGAGCAATTAATAAATTAATGGAGCTAGACAATGATTATAATAGGTACTGATGTCCTAGGAATCAAATATGCATGCCTTCTCATGGAGGTACACGATATTATTTATCAAAGAAATTTTTGTAAGTAACAAATCAGAGGAAATGTAGGCATTAGGGATCAAATTAAATGACACCGTGGTATTTAGGGGTGATTTTAGTGTTTAAAATAATACAGTAGTAGAATAATTTTAAAACAAAATATTTATAACATAAAATATATCTTGTTGTATTGGTACTGAGAGCATAGAAAATCACCTTAAACAGGTTTATATTATTTATTTCCTTTCAGGGATCACAGCCCTGTGCTGCCTGTTGTTCAATGTACACAAATTATGTATGAATGATATGTGAAAACCCATACATTTAATCCATTTTTCCAGTTGTTTACTGCAGAAAGTAATCCCAGACCCTGTTAGTCTCAAGGCTGGGAGATGAACCACTCTCTCTGTTTTTAAAAACATGATCTTTAACATTTTGAAACAATACTTTGATAAATCAAAACCTAGGATGCCCTCCAGCCATGGAACACAAAAATATAAGCATCTTTTAATGACAGATACATAGTAAACATAATGATTGTTTACTATAAAGATGTTGAGAGTGTCTTCTACAACATGATGGTTTCAGAGAGGAGGACCTAGTTGACCTATTTCTCTGTTCTTCATGTTTGCATTAATTACACTGCTAAAAACAAGACACATTCTACATTATAGACACTTTAAGCATAAAGACCACTGTATTTATACCTCTATATTAGCACTATAATCTTATAGTTTAATCTTTAGCTCATCCCTAAAATAAGGTACATGATATTGTAATATCCATTTATATATTAACCTTGTTTTGGTTCTATCTCATTTTCCTGCCTTTATTTCCCTTTGTTTCATTTTTCTAAAATTATCCTCCTAAGGCAGAACAGTAAGAAGCTAGGAAAATTCCTGGGCAAATGGAATGGGGAAACAGATAATTAAACAGATAAGATAATTAAACAAGGCCAAGCAAGTTCTTCCAATTCAATTGCAAGAACTTATCTTCCCCAACGAAGGACACTTAAGAGCAAATGATTTATATCTCTCCTCCCTAACCAGACAATACATAGTTTAAATTGCCCTGGTTGGGAAGATAGAGAATAGAGACACAACTAATGCCATTTGTGTCAGCCAAACCCAAGGATGGATGAAATCTGGGGAACAAATAACAAAGACCCAGTTAGAACCAGGCAGACCCAAGATGAAAGTAAAACAGTAAAGCAGACCAAAGAATAATCCCAAACTCCCCGATACACTCATTTTTGATGCATCAGCATATTAAAAATGCACCTGGAAAGCTAATGAATAGCCTGCTGAATGCCACCCTCCTCCCTCCCTCACTCCATTCTACTTGCAGAAGGGAGATTGAAGCTGTAAGACAAAGGATACCAGTGCAGGTACACTAGCGAGCATGCCCATGTCTTTTGACCATGAACTTTTTACTTCCTCATAAATTCTAAGGGTCCCCACAAGACTTGCAACCAGGGGAGCAGCAGACAGCAGCAGCTAATCCCAGGTTTACCCCATCTTGACTCCAAGTCCCTCTTTTTCTCTGTCTCTCTGGTCAGCTAACAGCAGGCCTTCCTTGGCTCAACTTTTTTCCTAAATTCCTAGGGAGCCGAAGTGGAGGACCGCTTAGGGTCTCTCCTGTTGCTTCTCCTTCCCTAAGTCAGTCCTTCGTTTCACTGCCCCCAGCTTTAAAATAAGCATACTCTCAAAATCGCCTGGAGTGGGGTTGTGAAATCTTTCCTACACAAAGTCAGGAACCCACATGATATAAGCCAGCCTAAGGCAGACCCACTCCTGGTCGGTCCTGTCCAGTGACAATACAACACAGTGTTTCTATATTTGTCAAGTTCAAAACCGTTCTGCACTGTGTCATTTCAAACTGCTTTCATTGGTCTTACTTGAATAGATGCAAGGTTTCCTTTCACATTAAAAGTCAAATCTCAGTGTTCAACTCCCTCACTTTCTTTTTGTTATGGCTTACAACTGTCCTCAGCCATCAAAGACAGAGTTGCCTTTAAATCGTGATTAAAGTGAATCAAAGCCAATCATTATATTGAAAATCATTCTGAATTGTGCTTTAATAATGTTTTCTGAATTTAGCTTTCAATTATTATGGGCTTTGTTGCATAATCTTGAGCCCATCCTGGGTTAATTGGTAAATAAAAGAAACAAATTAGACATATGAAGAAATTTATACTTTATAAAATATATTAGCTTATTAATTATTGAACATTCATAAATACACAAACGACACAAAATTAACATGGTTATCATAAATTATCAATATAATTTATACACTCTTACCATAATCATAGAGTTGTTGTAAAGCTGCCACCAGTGATTTTGTGTCAAGAGACCTGGATTTCCCTCTATACCTTCATGACCTCAAGCACATTTGTTATTCACAAGACATGAACGCCTCATATGTACCATGCCTATCTCACAAAGTTATAGTCAAGATCAAATGAGATAATGGAAAACAATAACAGTTTAAATTATTGAGAGGTAAATATTCATCAAGAACTCTCTCCACACTGTGTTTTCATTTAATCATCAAAAGCATCCTATGAGGTTGATTATCACTCCCATTTTCATAAATAAAGAAACCTTGTTGCATAGAGCTTACATAATTTGCCCGAGGGCACAGAGATATTGAGAGATAGAATTAGAATTTGATATCAGCTAGTCTGATCCCAGAGCCAAAGTTCTTAGCCAAAATGCTAAATTGCTAAGGGTCGCCTACATCCCTTCAGATTCTGTAAAATTTGGCTATATGACATTAACTAGCTATTTCAAAATTTTAAGATCTAAAATTCCAAGAATAGAAACTTTTCCTTATCTTTCCTAGACACATTAACCAACAAATCTCATCAAAACACTCCATAAAAATTCAAATGAAACTTTGACAAAAATATGTTAGAGAATTGATTTAGTAACATATTAGCCAAGTGACTTGCCAATTACCTGTCTCCTATACAGTTACTAGTTACATTGAATCTTAAATAAATCCATTAATAGTTAAATTAGTTCAATTAGATTTATTATTATTTAATGATTCACTTCAAATCAAAAACTGAAACCTGAGGGGTTAATCTTAGATATAAAAGAAATAAAACCGGATGAACTATTTTTCTTCTAATTCAGAAAATGGTACCATAATCCATTCATTTAGCCTGTTTTCTTTAACATTCCAAGTTTCCACTGTACTGTGAAATTTGGAGAACAACACTGCCATCCAGGGGATAGAGGTTTGAAAGTGCAGAGACAGAATGACAACAACAACAACAAAAAAAATGCAGAAGTTCTCAGGTGGGATTGAAGCACTTAGTTGTGTTACAATCTGTTGGGAGGTGAGTTATTAATAATAGTTTAAATAGTAAAAATTGAAAGTATGCTTTAAGAAATACAGGATTTCCAATAACTTTTACTAACTCATTCAAGTAAGAGAAAGATGTAGGATTAAAATCACCTTGTTAGTGTTGATGGATAAGTTTCCACCAAACTTTTCTTATTAAAACACTTGTGTAATGAGTGTTCTTGTACATGCATCATGAATTTGTACCAATACAACTGTAGTATATTTTCCTGGAAGTAGA
This sequence comes from Carollia perspicillata, assembly GCA_004027735.1. Taxonomy (NCBI): domain Eukaryota; kingdom Metazoa; phylum Chordata; class Mammalia; order Chiroptera; family Phyllostomidae; genus Carollia; species Carollia perspicillata. The sequence continues at coordinate 24,318 of PVKM010009077.1, read as the reverse complement.
ATTTCTAGTTCAATGGTAAGGGTATTTATTTAACAGCTGTACTAAGGTAGTATTAACACAAAATAACCCATACAAAATTAAAGGGTACATGTTTGATATATGTATACAATGTGATATCATGACCAAAATCGAGAAAATTAACATATCATGACTCCCAGAAGTTTCTTCCTGACCTTTTGTGATTTGACCCTCCCATAATGCATCCTTCCTCCATATCCTTAGGCAAAGCCACTGATCTACTTTTTGTCTCTACACATTAGTTTGCATTTCCTAGAATTTTACATAATTAGAATTATACAGTATGTAGTTCTTTTGTCTGAGTTCTATCAGCATAATTAGTTTAACATTTGTCCATACTATAATGTATATTATTCTTTTTTATTCTGAGTGGTAGTCCAGTTTGTGTGTGTGCATATGTGTTTGTCTCTTTGTGTACATGTCACAGTTTATTCCTTTGTCAGTTGAATGGAAATTTGAGTTGTTTTTATTATTTGGCTATTACAAATGAAGCCTCTTGAACATTCATGCACAAGTCTTCATATAGATATGGGTATTCATTTCTTTATTAATCTAGAAAGGGAATATCTAGATCATATGGCTGATGGACACAAAATTTGAGAAACTACCAAACTTATTCTAAAGCGATTCTACCCTTTTACATTCCCACAAATGATGCATGAGAGATCCAGTTGCTCCACACCTTCACCAGCCCTTGGTATAACCACTTTCAAATTTAAATTATTCTAATAGATTTAAAATGATATGAGTTTGTGGTTTTAATTTACATTTTCCTGATGATGATAAACATATTTTCACGTGTTTATTTGCTATCCACCTATCTTTTGGTGAAGTATCTGTTCAGATCTTTTGCCCATGTTTGTATTGGGCTGTTAGTTTACTTATTGAATTTGGGGAGTTCTTCATGTATTCTAGACAAAAGTCCTTTATAAAATGTGTTATTTGCAAAATTTCCCCCTTCATTTGCAGCTTCTCTTTTTATTCTCCTAACAATGTACTTTGAAAAGTAGCAATTTTAACCTTTATTCAATCTAATTTATCCATGTATTTTATAGAGATTCTGTTTTTGTTCTGATATCCAAGAAATGTTTCCCTAACCATAGGTCACAAAATTTTTGTCCTATGTCTTATTCTATAAGTTTTTAGTTCTAAGTTTTACATTTAGATGTATGAACCACTTTAAGTTGTTTTAGTATTTAGTCTGCAATATGGCTCAACATTACTGTCTTTCATATGGATATCCAATTGTTTCAGCACAATGTTTGAAAAGACCATATCTCCCACTGAACTGTCTTTGCAACTGTTGAAAATCAGTTGTCTTTATATGCATAAGTTTATTTCTCAATTCTATTGTTTGCTAAACATCCATAAGTTTAGCAGTAATCTAGAAATGTACAACACAATTCTTGAAAGTGCAAAATGATAGAAATGGCAGTCATCACACATGTTAGATAAGGAAAAGATTACTTTGAGATAATTTTCTTTTCTCAAAGAAAGTGAGTGTTATGGATTGAATTGCATCCTACCAAAATCTGTACATGGAGGCTCTGATCCCTAAAGTCATGGTATTTGGAAATAAAACATTCAGGAAGGTAACTGAGATGAAATGAGATCATAAGGGTGGGGTCCTAATCCAATAGGAAGAGGAAGAATACACCAGAAAAGTGTCTCTTCTGGGTGCACAATGGCAAGGCCACATGAGGATACAGCAAGAAGGCTGCCTCTGCAAGTCAGGAAGAGAACACTCACCAGAAATATCCCTGATGGTGCCTTGATATTGGTCTCCAGCCTTTAGAACTGTTAGAAAATTGATTTCTGTTCCTTAACACCCAGTCTGTGGTATTTTGTTATGACAACCTGAGTAGAAAAATACAATGGGATTTGAGCCTGGGGCAGGGGTCCTAGGCACCAGTGAGTGTCTGTATTAGCTCCACCTGTATTCCTGAGACGAGGGAGCAGACTAAGTACCAAATTAAAAACATGACAGGTCAATAAACACCACGGAAGAAACTTTTTCCTACTTTTTGAATGAGGGGTTCTATCTGCATTTTCATTTTGCTCTGGAACCAGCAGATTACAACCAGCCCTGGAATCCTGAAGCAGTGGTTGGCTCCACCTGGGCCACTCGGGGCAAGACGCTTGGCTTCTCTTAAGACCGCATCTGTAAAATATGAATGATACTTCCTATCTCATTCGACTTCTGTGATTATTTTGGGCAATAATTCATGCAAAGCATGTGTCCCAGCGCATGATTCATGTTAACTCAGTAGTACAGGTGTTACATATTAATCAATAAATTATCTAATTCGGACTCACTCTCTCATGTTTCCTCTGCCTGCAAGCTAACACTTCAAAATAACCATTCCCACAGGAGGCAGCAAATGTGCATCCTGGTTTTGCTTTAAACATTTATTATCTAATTAAACTTTATTGCCGTGTACAGGAAAATATGTTCATGTCCGATTTATAATGTTAGGTTCAAACAAAAAAATGCTGCAACAGTAGAAATCTTCCCTTACGCTAGATAAATAATTGGAGCAAAACCTGGCGATTCAAGTTCTGCTTTTACAAAAGCTACCTACACTGGGACATAAAAAACAGGGTCCTTTCAATGCAGGCTCAGTCTACAGTGAATATATTCAATAAAAAAAGAAAGAGTCGGCATCCTGAAAAACCCGTACACGTGGCAGCAAACAGCACGCAGAGGACCAAGCGGACCACCCGCCCTAGCCTCGTCTCCTTAGGAACTCGTAATTCCGGCGCGTAGCACTCTGCTCCGGAAGTTGTTGTCCCACGGTTTCGTTCTTCTCTTCAGAACCAGTATCTCTTTTATTCGGGCATAGGTCATTTGGTTGATGAGTTTTGGGCTGAAGAGGCCGCCGTTGAGGGGGCGTGGCGACGCAGACGCCGTACAGGAAACGCAGTTCACGTGCCAGTAGCTGCGGATCTTCTTCCTACATCTGTCATGGCTCAGCCCGAGACTCTGAACCTCAATAACGAGGTGAGCATGGAGATCTGGGAACCTGTGGGGCTGACGTTTAAGGCCCTCGGAAGCGGTCTTCTGTGTCAGTCTGAAGGGCGCGTGGTCTGGCAGGGGTGAGGGTAGGGAGTGTGGCTGACGGAGCTTGTTGGTGGGCCCAGGCTGGTGTTCCAGAACGCGGAGCCCGGCTGCGGGAACACCCCTTCACGGTTTCTAGGTGACTGAGGCACGAAACTTGCCCCTGTTTGTCAGACTTCAGGAATTTGTATCTGTGGGACTTTGGGGAGTTTATTTCATACGTATATTCTGTGTCCTCGTCTGTTAGACGAAACTCGTGATGGTATAGTAGTGCCTATCATAGAAGATTATGAGAATTAAATTAACTGGCATATGTGACGTGTTTGCACAGTGTCCAGCAGTTAATAAACTCTCTATAATACCTGGCTTAGGTAGCTTCTGCTACGAAATTTCTGATTTGGAAAGAGCTTGTGTGTTTTAGGGGGATATACGCCTCCAGTATTTCATATTTTCTTCCACCTACTGCCCTATTTCTTTGCTTCTATTTACAGTTCAACTTTGAGTTGTTTATACTTGCTGTCCTCAATTCTCCTCTCGTTCTTTTAAATCCAGTCTTACTAAACATTTGTCCTCATCACCTCCAACATAACATGCTGGTGTCACCAGGCTACCATTTCTGCCACCATTCTATTTCCACTTTCTGCTTCTATTCAAGGGAGTCGTAAATCATCTGAAGGCCGAAATTAAGCTGGAAAAGCAAGGATCAAATGAGGATCTCACAGCTACAGCAAAGGAAGTTCTTTATCTTCTTTATTTAGTGAATATGTGTGCCTAATATAAGCAACTCACTGTTTATATTACGCAGTTGTGTAAGACATACTTTCTATTTTCAAGCAACCTGTACTTAGGTAAGTAAGGCAAGCAGCACTCACCTATGATGCAGAATAATGCCCAGAAAACTAGCAATGCAGAAAAGTTTCCAAAGAAGGCAAAATGAAGTTAATGCAGTATTTGTTCTTGGTGTTTAAAGGTATTATGGAGGAATTTCAGTCAGTGATTCATTGGAGGGAAAGAAGGCACTCCAGGCAGGTGGACCAGTATGAGCATGGAAGGGAAGTAGGAAACCACTCGGTTGGTATAGGAATAGATAGCTCTCCATTGATGAGGACTTGTGGGATGAAGAAGGAAATGAAAATAAAATATATTACTTCCTGCTGGGATCCAAGCTGGGATTCCTGCTTGGCAGTGGAATACAGGATTTATTGGAGAGGGAAATTCCAAAGGTGTTCAGCATATATTCATAAACATCTGTCAAGCTTGTGCTACTTCCAGGAAAGCTTTTTGGCTTTTTTGCATTAGGTTACCTATGGGGTATAAAAGACCTTAATTGGAGTGATGTCCCTGGGAGTTCATCGGAAATACTAGTCAGTTCCTGTTCAATTTTGTAATTACTCTGAAAGTAGTAATGACGTATACCACTCCTAATTTAATCACTTTTTTTACTACTTAGCTCATTTCCAGGCCTGTTCAAAATAGTTAAAATTTGACCTTTAGGAAGTCTTCACTAATTCACCTCCGTTTGGGCTAAATGTCTGTCTATTCTTTATGCAGCCAGAGTGCTTTCTACTCTGAAAATACTTGTTTACCTGTTTCTCTCTTTTGTGTGTATGTCTTTCAACTAAAACACGTGTGCTCTATAAATGTTTGCTGGATGACTAAATGAACTTATCAAATTAGGAAGTTTACATGTCCCATACTAAAGTAAATCTTTCATGTTCTAGTATGAAGATGGGAAAGAAAATGGAATGATGGAAGGAATTATAATTTTAAATTAATGACAGAAAAACTGCAAAGGGAAAAACAAATACAGATTTGTGTACACAAAATTTGAAAAACATTCCAAAAGGAAAAAAACAAAGACAAAATCTATTAAGAAAAGAACTAAGGCAAATAGGACAGATAAATGCCTAATGTCATTACTGTAAAATAGCTCGTGGAAATTTAAGAGAAACTATTTTATAGAAAATTGGTAAAAGAAATTAACTGACAACTTCTGCAAGGAAGAAATGTATCTGAAAAAGAGTTCAAATTCACTGTTATCTTTCAGATCTTTTTTATTATTTTTCGTCACCACCCCTGTCCTAGTCCAAGTTGTATTTCCCTCCAGCACTGCTGTAATCGCCTCCCAGCTACTTAATCATGGTTCTTCTCACCCTCCAGTCTCATCTCCACACTGCAGCTGGGGTGCTGTCTTCAGTACACACATCTAATCATGTGACTGACTACCTTGCTTAAAACCTATTTGGTGGTTTTCCATTGCTTTTTGGTAAAGGTCTATCTAAATAAGGCCAATCTCCCCCTCTTCTGTTATACCACTCTCCAGTCCTGCACCCCACCTCTAGGTCTGTACTACAACCACACTGGCCTTCTTCCGTTATCATAGCACGACACTGCACATATCCTTTGCATGTGCTCTTTGAACTGTTTCTCTCATTAGTATGTTCCATATTTCTACTTGTCACTTTCTCAGGGAAAGCATTCTTGACTTTTATTTACCTCTTTTGTAAGCTCTTATAGGACCATTTACTTCTTTTTAATGCTTGTTGCTTAGTGTGTGTATGAAAATGTGTGAGAGATTTCTTATTTTCTCTACCTGACTGTAAGTTTTTGTTCTCTGTCATACCTTCAGTACCTGTCTGTTGAGTGAATAGTTTGAGGAATCATTTTAACAATAAGTTAGCTCTCCTTAACTGAGACCCAGGAATGTATTTCAGGGATCTTAAAACTGCCTGGAATTGTTAATTAGACACACACAACACGTGTGTGTCTTTGTGGGGAAAAGAGTCCTTAGGTGTTCATCAGATTCCCAAACATCTGTAAATCTCTGGTATTATCTTTGGGAAGTTGGTACTCATATCTGTGATTTATTTGATTGGATTATTTATAAATTTTTATTATAGTTTTTCTTTTAAAAGTTCCAGTATATTTAATTACCCAAAACGTCTTTTGTGAAAATAAAAGCCTGCCTCCAGAGGCACCTGTTCTGCTAGCTTTCAATGTCTTCTACCCTTAATAATTCCATTCTTTGAAAAAATGTCCAAGTATAAATTTAGGCTTACAGTTTTGGAATACTTCCTGACTCTGGGTCCTTAAAATGTGTTAATTCTGAAATAATGTAAAATTTTACCTTCTTAAAAATAAGTCATCACTTTTCATCTTATGATTATTTAATCCATGCTTTATCTTCACTAGTACTTTAATTGTACTTTGAAGGGAGAATATTCAACTGACTTACTATAGCAACTTCCCTAACCTCTAGCACAGCGCCTTGTCTACAGGTAGTAAAAAGTGAATACTTGTTGGACAGATGACCGCATGGATAGCTCCACTTGAGTCTGATACTCAAACGAGGTGGGGGGGCTCTCCTACATCTAGATTTTTTCCCTCCCTTTTCATTAGAACTACAGAAAGGATGCAAAATTGAAAACAAGTTATGTTGCTTTTTTAGTGAGTGATGAATTTGCAATACCAGAGTTGATTTTGTTCCAGTCATCTATTTCTTTAGGTAGCAATGATATATAAAATCAGTATTAGGAGATGAAGCAATCTGATAAGCTACTTTAATTTCGTACAAGGGCCAAGGGCTTTCTATAAAAATGACATATTTTTTTTATAGTAGATTACCAATAAGCCCATTAGAAAGGGGGGAAAATTGAGACACTGTAATAGAATAATCAGTAAAATATTTTGTTTAAAGTTGCTTTTAGTTTTCTATAAGGTAGTAAATGTAGAAGCAAAATGATTTGCCTCCACATATTGTAAAAAATAAGAACGTCAAAAACTATATTTGTGCTTTTGAAGTTGCAAAGCTTCTATTTCATAATTGAGTGTGTAATTCTTTTTAGTAATTTTTACTGAAATAGTAAATCAGGGTCCATCCATAAGAAGAGAAACTTGTTTTTTTGTTAAACTATTCTGGGAAGTTTTGCTAGGTGGCAGCATATTCTCAATAATGATTAAGTTGTAGATAATTACCAAGCAATGTAGAATTTTAAAATTTTTGTTCATTGGAAGTAAAAAAGAAGTATAATTAGACAGTAATGGCCAATTACGTCCTCTGTATAAAACCATAATTAATTTTGTTAACTATGAAATAGTTCAAATACATGGAAAATAATCCAACAAATGTCCTTGTAATCTATTTCCTGTATTTGGCAAATGTCAATATTTTGCCATATTAGACTGCTTAATTTCACCCACTATATTTTCAACCTCAGAAGTAATTATTACTCTTTTAGTGTGTTATTTTCTCATCCATAGTTTTCATAATTTTAGTAACATATATACCCACACATATACCCAGTGTTGTATATTTTTAAATTTCGCATGTCGTGTCCTATGCGTAATTACTCTAAAAGTCACTTTTTTCACCATTTTTAAGGTTTATCCATGCTAATACATGCAGATCTACCACATTGGTTTAAAATAGTACTTTGTGTATACTTTGTATAATATTTTATCTCCTACGCAACATTTTGTAAGAACGCTGCAATGAATAATCTTGTGCCTAACCTTTTGCTGTTGTTGCCGGGGGTGTCTTCTACTTAGATTCCTAGAAGTAGGATTTTATTAGGTATTGGTGAAGTTTCCTCTGGAAGGAGCATACCAATTTGCATTCCTACCAGTAATGCATGAGAGTGCCTGTTTCTTCACAGCCTCACCAACAGAATGTGTTGTCATAGGTTTTTGTTTTTGCCAATCTGATAGATGAGTAATGAATAACCAGAAGTTTTAATAAGAAACACAGATATACTCAGATTTTTCTTAGCACCGTAAGCTCCCCTACAACAGTACTAGCTCTTGGAGTAATTGTTTTCTTCTAACCATGAGTTTTTCTTATAGGTTAATTCAAATGAATGGCAAAGTCCGTGCTTTACCAAGAGAAGCTGGCTAATTGACTAGCTAGCAGAGTCAACTAAGACTCAACGCATCCATTCCCCAAATCCCATCCAAATTGCCGGTTATGAGAATAATCACAGGGATGGAAAGTACAGCATAGGGAATATAGTCAATAATATTGGAATAACTATTTATGTGTGATGTTAGATGAGTACTAGACTTATCATGGTGATACTTTATCAAGTATATAAATCTGTAATTACTCTGTTGTACAAGTTGTATGTCAACTGTAATTGAAAAATAAATTAATTTTTAAAAATGGAAATAACCATAATTTAAATACACCTATTTTAAACTTTTAATAAAAACATTTAAATGAAAAAAAAATCACTTCAAAGTAGTATATATTTTGTGGACCAAAGTTTGCTCTCAGCTTTGTAGATTGGAAACTTGTTCTCATTATCATCCCCAAAGTATAGCTCATTCTCTCAAAAGCAAATTCACATTAACCTTAAGCTTATAAGTGACTATATTAAGGAGAAATCCTGTTTATTAAGAAATATGTCTAATGTAGACAGTGACGCTCACATTGCAAAACATTGTTTTTTTCTGTCTACTGATCTACATTGGCTGTTTGGAATACAGAACCACAGGGAAGGTTTTAATTGCATGATTCAGTGTTGGGTTGTGATACATCTGTCCCTATAATTGAGTTATTCTAGTACAATTTGGAATTTCCTTGAGTTGAACACAGCCAGCTTTTGGTCTTGTGGTTCTCTTTCTTGTGCTTATGTTCTCTTCCCCATATGCTTACATGATCTTTTTCCAAGTAGGTATATTAGCTTTCCACTTATTTTAGGTGAAATTTCTGTACAATCTATCCAAGGGGAGATTCATCTTACATTACTATGTTTAGATTTTACCAGATTAACTGAGGACCTCTGTATGTCTAGGTTCACTTAAGTGTGTGTATGTATGTGTGTTGCGTGTATTAACTCTTGTGCTCTTGGAGATTATATTAAATGCATTCTTTTGCTATTAGGAAGCCCCTAGCTTAGGCTTCTCAGTCTTGGTGATGATTATCCAATTTGTCCTTTAATTCCTATCTCCAAACTTCTTCCTTCCACTTTTCTCTCACTTTGTTTCTTCTGTCAGCACATTTCGTTTCCATTATTATGCCTCTTTGCTCACATTTCTATCCTTCTTTCCCTGCCAGATATCATACTCTTACTGTATTTCTAACAATGATAGTTCTATTTGCTTTTGGTCGGAGAATTCATCAAAGTGTATTTTATGGCTTTCTGATGGTATTGGTTGTTTCAGTCCTATTTATTGACTCCTGGTCATCTGTCAACCAGCATCATAATTTGGCAGCCCTTTTAGTCCTAGTTAAAAGGCTATATTGGTAGCTGTTTCAGTTTTGCAAAAATAAATTTAAACACTTGGAGAAAGCTAAGTGCTTGGGGTGAGCAGTTGTGAGAAAAATTAAAGTATAATTCAATTTTTACATAATGAATATACTTATTTTTTAAATATACTAAACTTACCCATTTTTTTTCCTACTTGTACGCAAACGCTGAGAAAGTTAACCTAGAAAAGCATTTTTTGACATTGGCATGAAAGTAAGTACGTGATGCATTCCCTTTGCTTTTAGATTCCCTTATGCAGTAATGACAAACATAGTACTTCTTAAATTGGAATTTTAAAATTGGAGTCTAGCTTTCCCATGATTGGAATGTAACCGAGGACCAACTCAGCCCACTGCTTATTAGTTAAGTTTGGTTAACAGTGGTTAGCAAATGGTATATAATCTCATGCACCTGCATGCTACAGCAATTAGAAACATTTGTTAATATATTTTAAGGCAAAAATTATATTAATTTATTTTATGAATTACTTAACTTTCAAAAACCGTATCATAAACCTCTCTTAGGTTTCTTATGAAATGTAGCAATCCTTTTTTTTTCCACTTAAACATGGATTAAATGGCTTTTTATTTATGCAAATATGATTTTTTTTTGTAAATAGATCTAACTTTGAAACAGATTCCAAAGAGATTAACATATTTAGTGGAAGAGAAACCTGATTATTCTGTTACTGTATTCTTCATTTGAAACAGTGACTGAATGCCCAGGCTGGTTGGCTCAGGTGGTTGGAACATCGTCCCATAACCCAAAGGTTGCTGGTTTGATTCCAGGTTAGGTCACATGCCTAGGTTGTGGGTTTGACCTCCAGTCACAGCTGGAGGCAGCTGATCGATGTTTTTTTCTCCCTCTCCCTTCCCCTCTCTAATGAAAAAGTAAAATAAACCTTTAAAAAAAAATCGCAGCGAATGAACAAGTGAATATTGCTACTCTTCTGGTCATTTATTTAACAAATATTTACTTGACACACTTAACTGTATGTTATCCACTGTGTTAAGTGTTAAGAAACAATGTTGAGTAAAACCAGATACTTGACCTTCATTGAATTTATAATTTACTAAGAGAAAGACGCATTAAGTATAATCAGATTAAAAGTAAAGTTTTAAACTTAAAGTAATGTTCATGATAAGTTCTTTAAGCACTCATAAGTACTTTTAACTGGGAATTTTGACTCAAGGAGGCCAAAAAATAAAAATAAAAAGACTTTCCTGAGAAATGACAGTTGGGCCAAAATCAGAAAGATAAAATGTTGCCAAGCTAACATGGGGAGAAGGAGCATACCTACCAGAGGAAACAGCACATGTAAAGACTTGGTGGTAGATGTGAACATGGTAAGGATGAAGGCATAAAAGGAGCTATGTAGCCATCCTCAGAGCAATTGGAAACCATTGAAGAGAGTCAGACAAATGTGGGACATGACATCTGTGTGTTACAAATGTATTCTGACTGAGTTATGGATAACTAGAGAAGGGCGGGAGTGGATGTTAGAGAAACAAGTTACCAGTAACTCAGCCACGACAGCTAGGAGGTCAAGATAGAAAAAAAAATGTGGTGTAGTTTAAGAGATAATTAGATAAAATCAACAGGATCTGGTAATAGATACATTGTAAGGGATTTAGAAATGAGAGCTATCTGGAATGAGCCTTAAGTTTATAACTGAAAAGATCGTTCCATTCCTTGAAACATGAAATACCAAACAAGGCATGCAGTTGGGGGTGAAGAACATGGGTTCAAGTGTGGAGTACAAGTGACTTTTAAGTATACTCAAGGAACTGTCAAGTAGGCAGCTGCATGTTTGACTCTGGAGCTGAAAGAGCTCAGCTGAAGGTAGCAATTTTTTCTCATCTTTGTTTAGGTGTCAAATTGAAACAGTATACATGCGTACAATCACTTCAGACTAAAAAGTGTATGATGAAAAGTAGAGGTGGCCTAGGACTGTCCTTCGAACTCTGACACTTGGTGGCTAAGATTAGAGGTGGATGAGCCGTTCAAAGAGGACCAGAATAGAGTGGTGAGAGAGGCAGAAGGAAACCCAGGAGAGTAGTCTGCCATGTGTCATGGAAACTAAAGAATAAGTGTTTGAAGGAGGAAATGGTCAACAGTGTCAAATGCCACTGAGATTTCAAGTAAAATGAAGTCTGAAAAATTTCTTTGGATTCAGGGATGTTTAGAAATCATTGGTGTCTTGGATACCACAAACTAATTCCACCAAGTGGAATCATGTGGCATATACACATGGATATGGTGAGTTTGAACATCTCTGAAAGCTTGGCTCTCTGGCAGTTGCAGACGGGGTGCCCTGGTGGACTTTGTAGTGAGGATGTTTTGTTTGTCTTGTCTTTAATGAAAATGACTCAAGTGTAGTAAAATCAGTGGGAAACATTCATTCAAGAGATTGACAATGCTAGAGAAAATGGAGAATGTACAGTAAGGGTTCTAGGACGGCAGAAAGGACAGGATCCAAACAGCTAAAAGATGAACCTCAGATATATGGATGTGGGATTGTTTTTTATATTGCAGCTTTATTAATAGAAGAGGACGGGTGATGCAAGTAAATTGGTATTAATGGTGCTAGAAAGATGATGGTTCCCATCTGATGTTTGTTTTCTCAATGAAATTGAAAGAGATCAAGATGAATATTAGATATTTTAAGAAACCAGGCAAAGGTTTAAAATAGTTACTGTAGAGTGAATTGGCAAAAAAATATGTAGGAAGTGTATGGGCTCATTTGAGGTTAGTTATGAATATAGTAGATAGCATGTATCGAGTATTTTCTGGCTATTGGGGTGCTGTGATAAAGAACTAAGAATGTTACTTTCATTCAAGATTGCTAACCATTGGACAGTTAAAGGTATTGGCAAATGTTGATCAGGTACCTAAACTGGATAAGAGGAGGAAAATTAAAAGCAAAGGAGTAACTGTTTGAGGAAAAGTATAGGGGTCAGTGAATTGCTGATCCCAGTAAAGTCAGAGACTGTTGTGGTGGGTGGAGCTGATAGAAGTTGTAATGTAGTGGAATATTTTAACTGATCATTTTAGAAATGGAATGGTTATATGATGATAAGGACTACAGTGTGACCATGTAAGTGATGACTGAGATGGAAGAGGTTAGGTCATTAGAAAAGAGGAAGTCAAGAAGTGAAGATATGTTGGGGTAGGTTATCACGTGGGCATCTGTGTCACCCAGAATATATAGCAAAACCTAGGGTGGAGAGAAATTGTAACTTGATTGCCAGTGTCTTCATTGGAATAGAGGAGTGAATGGTACTCATGAAAAGTAAGAGAAGGTATTATAGCCAAATGCAAGAGCCTTGAAGAAATAGGATGATCTTGTTATTGTTCTTTTGGCAAGAAGAATTTGTAGGATTGTATTGCCAGACACTCTTGCAAGGCACAGAAAACACTGTGGAAATATTGCAAGTCCCCTCTCCTTTAGGAGCTCATAAACCACAGAAAAAATCAGCCACAGTGATTAATGACAGTGAGTGAAATAGATTCGAAGTACAAAGTTCCCTTGAGGGAACCCTGAGGATGGAGTAGTTTTCTCTAACTGAAGAAGGCATTGAAGGTTTCACAGGAAAGATTATGTCGAAACTAAATTTTATGTAGTTCCTAAAGTAGAGGAGGGGAAGGAAGACATTACAGGAGGAATTATAAGATGTGTGGCTCCTCATATTGATAGACAAAACATGGACTTAAAATGATAGCATCCCATTGTACTAAGTACTATTATAACATGTAGTTCTTTGTCATTAGAATATTGTCATCTCTTGGCCTATCTATCCGTCTGTCTGTCTGTCTGTCTGTCTATCTATATTTTTTTTCTTGGAATTCAGTATGTTGTCCAGTGCAATGATTTAAAGCATGTATTTCTGTGTATGAGCACATACAATGTGCTCTTGTGGTTTGGCTTTTTTTTAAAGTTATGCCTCAAATAATTTATTGCTAAAAATACATGGAAGGGGTACTCTATAAATATGATCACTTTCATGCATTTGCTTTTGTTAATACACTCAGTCAATAAATTAAATTTCTACCATTATGGGTGAAGCTCTATTTTAAGCCACAAGAATACAAAGATTAAAATAATCTCTGATCTTAGTTTATTATGTTTCAAGCCAAACAAGATATAATAAGTATAATATTAAAATACTGATTGCTGGGAATGCTGTGACTTTGTTTAAGGTAACTTGTTTCTCTTAAGTTCTCAGACACATTTTAAAAATGTTGATGTATTCCTTTATTCCTTTACTGTTTATGGAAGAAGTGTGATTTCCTTAATGAATACAGTTAAACAAAAATGTGATTAAACTGGCATACTTAGTCTATAATATTAACACTAAAATTAAAGTATGTTTCTTCTTGAATTAACCACCTTTATAATTCTGGCTTCATTCTTTAAAGGTTGTGAAGATGAGAAAAGAAGTGAAGAGAATCCGAGTTCTGGTTATCCGAAAACTTGTCAGGAGTGTTGGCAGACTGAAGTCAAAAAAGTTAGTCATTTAAAGTAATGGTTCTGTGACTAATAAAATGTCAAAAGTTGTTTTTATTCAATATTTCCAAATTTGAGGGTGGGACCTAGAGGAATAATTAAATATCTTACTCACACAGCACTTTTTAAAAAATATTTAGAGAGGATCTGAATGAGATAATTGAATGTGCTGTGTCAGCATGTCCTTACACGGTTTGGACCAAATTGGTTTCAAGTACATGATGAATTATTCTACTGTTTTTTCAGAAGTCCCATGTTGACTTTTTCAGAATGGAAGACCTTGGGGGTTGTGCATGTATTTTATGTTATTAGAACTTATTTTAAGATGATGTTATAGTTTAGCAAATCTAGTAATACCTTGAATCAGTTATAAAGATTTTATATAATTTTATTTGTTGAGTTGCTAATTACTTTGAAATCTTCAGTACCTTGGGGAAGTGTTTATCAAAGCAGTGTTCCATGTAATATTATGAAGAAGTATTTTGTATTTTCAGTGACACCAGTATTAGAGGAAAAAGTATGTTGTTTATAGTTCTTACACTTAAATATGCATACTTACAAAGTGTTTCAATGTGTTTTGTTCCTGATTAATTTCTTGTGCTTTCTTTCATAAATGTTTCAGAAAATGACCTTCCTCTCTGATATAATTAGATAGCTAACATTTTTATGTCTTCTCATTTCAGAGAACAAATTTTTTCATTTAATAAAATTATATCCAACCTTTCAGTATAGCTCATGGAACTTTTGTTAGATACGATGTGCTATTAAATGATTAATTAAAGAGTATTATTTATTTAGTCTTCCCATTAAAGATTAGAAGGCAAACTGTCTTATCAGTGTTAATAATCATTAATATTATGCCAGGACAAAACTTATTTTGCCAAAAACTTGGGTTTGTTGATAGAATTAGGATATACATTGGAAGGGGGGACAGTGCAGAATGACATTGCTTGTTATTTAGAGATTTATTATGTCTTTTTAAAGGAAATAAGGTTTTTCACTATGTTAATAAGTTTATAATAAATGCTTTATCTGACTACATACTGTAATGTGATTTTTGTAGGGGTACTGAAGATGCACTGTTAAAAAACCAAAGAAGGGCACAGCGATTACTTGAAGAAATTCATGCCATGAAGGTAAGGATTTGTGTGGGTGTGTGTATACCTGTGTTTCTGTTCCTCATCTCAGCCTGCCTTTTCCGTTACTTTTTGAATACCATTTCACGTTAACTAAGACTTATTTTTATGAGTCTGTTTGGTGGAGAATGTAGCACATTCAGAAAATTGTAATGTGTTTAAGCTCGCTTTTTTTTTAACTGAATTTGTTAAAGTGCTAGACTAATTTGAGTCAAAACTATGCCAGACTAAACTCATCTATGTTTAATAATGCCTCATGCCTAAGGTTTTTATTTTTACTGTAACTTTAGGCATGCAGACTAAGTTCAAGAGTTAGTGTTCATGCTGTTTGGTAATGTGGATAGGGATATTGGTGGCTGACATCATGCTTTGCTTATTGCCAGCTCAATAAATTTTTGTGTGGTGGTGTCAGCATTTTATTCAGCTCTGTAGTAACTCGAAATAAAATTAGTGTTGGACCAAAATGATCCATATTTTTGTTTCTTTCAGCCAGACTCTTCACTAGTATAATTTTTAGTTCTTCTCACTGCTCTTACTTTGTGGAAACTTTCATTTACCAAATGACATACTATTAAATGTCTGGGAGACTGTTTTATGGCAGAACTTAAAAACAACATTTGGTACTAGCAATTATCTTAATTGCAGGGTCATTTTGCATGTATGTTTGACTATTATATTTTGGTATAGCTTCCAAGTTTTCAGATAGATAAAAGAATGATTGAATTTTCTAAAAATATGTTAATTGAGTTAGATTATCAAAGCCTCTCACCATATTTTCCTTTCGAAGAGATGGTAAGATATTTTATAGGTCAAAGTTATTTATCACAGTTAATCTGAGTAGAAACAGATGTAGGACATGGTTTTTCTTTGGTATGAGGTGTTTTTATGTATTTACTTTTTTGTGGGGTTATTTTTATTCACAGGACTGCAAAATTTATGAAATCCATTTTATGTATCTTCTCTAAAGTTTTAATCCTCTTTTTTCCCCATTCAGTCAAAATATTCGATATTTGCCTCCTAATTGTCATTGTGTCACTTTGGATTACACATTATTTAGAAATTTTCATATATCTTTTTTTCCTCATGAAATCCTATGAGAAATACAATCTTCAGAGATTTTTGTTTTGAGGATAACCCTAAGATAGGAAGTTATTTTATATCTCTTTGTGCCTTTCACTTTCTCTTAACCAACGTCCTAGCTAAATTATTACATTCCTTACCTAAATTTTTCCCTGTAATTTCTTGAATAGTCGTTTTTGTAGTCCTAAATTAATCAGAGGCTTTGAGCAACTATATAACTGCTAATTTTATTTTGACATGGAAAGGATACATTATATATAATAGGCCTATGTGCACTGTATGAAGACTATGAAAACAAAAGATACTCACTAATCTTTTGAATACTTCCCTTTGGTAACTCTCAAAAATGGATTTTATTTAATCAGAGAAAAGTTGTCCTGTTTGATCTGTGTGCAAAACTTGCTTCCTTTTATTCTTAAACTTCACCAGCAATAGCAGATCAGTGATAAAGTTCATAGGTTTACAACATCGCTGTGTCACATCCATAGTTTTTTTTGTTCGTGTGTGATTATATGAGACCACAGTGGAATTGTTGCCTCATTGAAAGCTAAAATGCATAGCCTATATAATCCTGGAATTCATAAAATTTATATATATATATTCCTTGAATTCATGGCAATGGCTAAGATAGTCTTAACTGGATGCTGTGAATTCACCTTTTTTTATGATGCTGTTTAAAAGCTGGATTAAATTTAAATATAAAAACTAGAAAACAGGGGTAAGACTAAGCAAAGTGCTTTCCTATGTCAAATTTCTCATGTCAAATTTTATTCCTCATTTATGATTCTTTTATGAAATTGGTCTACTTTTGTGAATAAGCAAATACATAGATCATTTTTTTAAAGTGAAAGGTCATTTGTAATTTCTTCAAGAACTGTTTATCATGTACATGGGAGTATCAAAGAAATAGTCACAGAACAGAAAACTCACAGTCTCAATTAAATTTGAAGAAAAACCTCTACTTATTCGTTTTTCCAGATGAATTTTTTCCTTGGCTCATATACCACTACATTTTTATAGTCTTGTTCATGACATACTGTCCTATACTTGCTTTCTATGATAATAGGGTATTTTGTTGCAAGATACTTCCTCAAGGGGAAAACCTGAGATATTTTTAGAAATGGGAGTTTGTTTTTTCTGGCCAAGAAAAATGGTGGGGTGGGGGTGCTGATCTTTATGATACTATAAAATCATGGGTTCTAATTTTATAGACTATAATGTATGAATACAAACTCTGCTGCCTTTTCTAATAGTATTCCTGTTTTTAACTCTGACACTAGTATAAATTATGGCTTCTGAAACAGTTCCTTTTTTTTTGGAAATTAAAATAGCTAATCAACTTTTACAGGTCACTGAATTATTTAGCTAGAGAAGGAGATAGTAAAATTGAGGCAGACAGTAAAATTAATATAAATATACAAGAAATCTCTCCCTCAGTAATAAAGATAACAAATACATCTAGCTTTTACTGAGTATTTTCTATGAGCCAGGTACTATATTTGTTAGTATTTTTGTGTGAGGGCTTATTACTGAGTATTTTCTATGAGCCAGGTACTATATTTGTTAGTATTTTTGTATGAGTGCTTAAAAAGAAATTTACCATAAGGTAAAAGATGCCTTATTTATCCAGTGTTTTATATTCATTACCTGTTGAAGTAGATATCATTATTATTTCTGTCTTACAGAATAGGAAACCATGGCTTAAAGAAGTTAAGCAACTTGCCTGTGGTCAAATAGGTGTTAGGCTTCATAGCTGGTTATAAAGCTAATGGCCTTGGCCATTTTACTGTACTGCTTCAGTAAAATCAGAACTTCTGAAATATGTCTGTACTCTCCCTAGAGATTGGACGAGGTAGTGCAATAACCATGATATGTGTCCTCTATGAAAAAAAAGGCCAAAAGGAGGTGTGCAGCGTGTTTTCAGATTATTTAATTCCTCACAGCTAAATACATATATCCAGTTAACTGCCTCCTTTTTGTTAACTTCCTTCCTTCTCTCTGAGGCCATTACTTTTCCCTATACTGAGTATCCCTATACAGTGAGAATTTGAATATTATTCTGTGAGACCTTGGTCTGCCCTCTACTCTTTATTTTAAAACTCTCCTTTTGTTTCATTCTTTTCTAATTTTACATTCTCAAGTCTTTATTATTACAAGCATCCTTTAAGCTCCCTTCAGCTGTTAGGATCATCTTGTCTCATGTTCCTTCATGGCCTCTTTCCAAGTGGTTATTGATGAATCACAAATAGGAAAAATGGTATAGATTATGATCTGTGGAGGTATTGCAAAAAATCAAGTGAACTATTACATCATCAAAAGAACATAATAACTATATCATATCTTTTGAGTTTCATCACCACAACTCTGTAAAATATGCACAATCTTATTTCAGTGGACTCTTTGTTTATTTATATATTTTTAGAGAGAAGGGAAAGCAGGGAGAAAGAGAGAGAGGGAGACATCAATGTGTAGTTGCCCCTCACACACCCCCTACTGAGGACCTGGCCCACAACCCAGGCATGTGCCTTGACTGGGAATCAAACTGATGACCCTTTGGTTTGCAGGCCGTTACTCAGTCCACTGAGCCACACAAGCCAGGGCTCAATGGACTTGTTTAGAAGGGTTCTAGGCTGCACGCCCCTTGGATTATAGGCTTGTCATATACAAAGGGGGACCCGAAAAAAAACAGAATTATCTTCTGGAGGGCTGGCCCCTTGTTGTACAAGCTCCCCCTGCTAGGTGAGTGTTCTAGGAATCCATCGATATCAGAGCAGCCCCTGGCATTGTTGTGAAAGGCTGAATTTGGCTTAGGTGATTTTTTTTTAAGTTGCTTTCAGTGCATTTGCCCATTTCATGATGGGTGATTTATAAGCACACCTGCCCACACCATGCTGAATGTTCAGCAGTTTTTGACCAAAAATGGCATGACCCTGTGCCTACTTGATCTTGCTCCAAGCGATTTTTTTTTTGTTTTCCTGGATGAAAGAAGTCTTAAAGAAATGTTTTGTCCATGTGAAAGAGGTAAAACAGAAAATGGCAGAAGCACTGAAAAACCTAAAATTTGAGTTCAAAAACTATTTTGAAGAGTGGAAAAAAACATCTCGATAGGTGTATTGCATCAGATGGAGAGTACTTTGTAGATGAAAGAAGTTTAAACATGTAAGAATAAATACACAGTTTTTTATAAATAAATTCTGGGTGTTTTTGAGTCCCCTCTTCTATATCATATATTACAGTTTCGTGATATTTCTGGTTTCATATACTTTTTAAAAAATTATTGCAATTTTCTCTGTAATTTTATATATTATGATTTTGTTAGTTTCTTTTTCATATGAGTACTTAAAAAGAAGTTTGCCATATTGTTAAAACATGCTTCATTTATCCTGTAAGTGTACTTGATCAATTGTGTCAAATTAACATTCGATTCACTTATTCTACGAAAGTCATAGTGTTAGTAGTATTGTTAATCAAGATTGTAATTGCTTTTGAGTTTCATCCTTCATTTGTAAGCTAACACAAAGAATTATATCATCAGCCCTGGCTGGTGTGGCTCAGTGGATTGAGTGCTGGCCTGCAAACCACAGGGTTGCTGGTTCAATTCCAAGTCAGGTCAAATGCCTCAGTTGCAGGCCGGGTCCCCAATAGGGGCATGTGAGAGGCAACCACACATTGATGTTTCTCTCCCTCTCTTTCTCCCTCCCTCCCTTTCCCTCTCTAAAAATGAATAAATAAATCTTTAAAGAAAAAGAATTATATTAGCAAGTCAGGCCCACATATTATAGATATTATCTAGAATCCACTTTTTGATATTTTCAGGGATATATGCAAATCAGAAGGCACAGGTGAAGCAAGGCGAGATCTGGGAACTATGTGATTCCACAGGTCCTTCCTTTCTACATCAGACATGTACTTCTGGCCCAGAGTAGATGAAACCTCTATATAGGAAGTGTAGTTATTACCTCATAGCAGAGAGCATTTAGAATTTGAAACTTTTCCATTCTGTACCCCAAGGTCCTGCAGCTTATATAATATTCTCCAGTGTGCCATGCCTTAGAAATCCTTGGATCCTGAGTTTGTTTACTGTAAGCTTTCTTAACAAGGGGATGTCCTGCCAAGAGCATTTTTCAGATAAGGACTTTCCTTATAAAAAAAATCATTAGTCTGTTTACCAGGAGGACCGGTTATCAGCATATTAACAGGTAGATTAAACTTCATCACCCACTTGTCCCTGAGTTTTTTCTCCTGGTAAAGGAAGTGATTGCATCCCGGGACAGCTGTTTTAATTTTTCCTTCTCTGATGCGTAATAGCCTTCCTTTGGCTTTTTTGCCCTCTTTTGTTTGTGTATTCTTCCAATGGCTTGGAAAATACTTTAAACTTAGAGAAAAATTATACTGCTACAATATAGTAATAATGTGTTGTAATACATCTAGTTTGTCCCTTAACTAGTGGTGATGCTGAGTTCCAGTCACTTGGTTTGGATATTGTCTGCCAGATTTCTCCATTTTAAAGGCACTTTGCTGTTTGCGATAATGAAGTAATGTGTGAGATGATAATTTTGAGACTGAAACTGAATATCCTGTAGTCTTTCGCCCAGTGACTGATGCTTTATGGCTTAATCAGTTAATTGTTTCCACTTCTCTGCCAGGATTTTTTTAATTTCTCTGACAAGATTTTAATTCATTGAGAGGTTAGTTTGTTTGTTTTCCATTATTGAAGATAGTGCTAATAGCCATTTTTGCTTGTGGAGAGGAAAAATGTTTCTATTTCTTGGTTCTCCATATGCTGGGTAATTTTGCATTGTACTTCAGACATTATTCTGGGTTTGGTTATTTTTCTCCAGTGAACAGTATTTCAGCAGTTAATTTTTGTGTCTGGCTTTAACTTCAAACTAGATAGAGAACAGACTGACAGCTGTCAGAGGGGAGAGGGTTGTAGGGCTGTGTAAAAAGTGAAAGGATTAAGTAAAAAAAGGAAAAACTCATTGATACAATCAACAGCTTGGTGGTTATCAGAAGGAAAGGGGGTGAGTGGAGGTACAAGAGGGTGAAGGGTAAAGGGGGCATAAATGGTGATGGAAGGAGACTTGACCTGGGGTGGTGAACACATAATATAATATATAGATGATGTATTACAGAATGGTACACCTGAAACCACTATTTTCTCAACCACTATCACCCCAATAAATTAAATTAAAAAAACAACAACATATTTTTGGACTTTAGCTCTCAATTCATATCTTTTGCCTTTTAGTGAGCTGCTCTGAATCTGTTCCTTACACAAGTGATTCAGGTTTAGGCATTCCTTGTATGGTTCTTTCTCCTGCTCTCAGTGGATAAGGTCATTGGCTTCACTCTTCAACGGGTTCTGCTACCACTGCTCCTGAACTCTGCAGACCGCAGTTAGCCTTAGGCTGCATACGCTCTGAAGAGTTGGTGACTTATTTCATAGCTTTGCATCTTCTTCATAAGCTGAGGCTCCCAGTCAGTGTCTATCTTCTTCCATTTTCTCTCCTTTATCTTCAGGTGGGCTTTTTTATAGTATGTCCAGGTTTTATGGTTTGGTTGTTTGAGGGGAGTAGAATGGGAGGACCCTAATATCTATTAGTGTTTTAGTCTGTCATACCTAGAGATGGAGGTTAGCCAATGTTGCAAGTAACTGTAAATATCTAAGAAAGACGCTGAGCACCTCAAGGCACTGTAAACTTAGGACTTAGAGACTTGGGATAGGTAAATGAGCAAGTATTGGTAGTGAAGGTGAAAAAGAACCAAGAGTCTATGGTACCTAGGAAACCAAGTGAAAAGACTTTCAAGAAAGGAGTGATGAACTAGGTGTTTTTGTTGGTGTTGTTGCT
Source organism: Carollia perspicillata (assembly GCA_004027735.1). Taxonomy (NCBI): domain Eukaryota; kingdom Metazoa; phylum Chordata; class Mammalia; order Chiroptera; family Phyllostomidae; genus Carollia; species Carollia perspicillata. Next base: position 2,419 of record PVKM010009077.1, on the reverse strand, counting down.
CTTGTTTTAAAATTAGCAATATTATTTTTGAACTGTAAACTCATTAGGTTATAATAATTGATAAGTTTTTCAACTCATAGTTCCTCTGTGGTTCAGCCTACTTGACAGACCTGTGCTATTAAAGCCAAAAATGTTTCTGTTTTCACTCATGCGATCTTAAGTATGCCTTTTCTCCTTTTCCCCCTTCCTCATCCTGTTTCCTATCTGTAAAAAGATGTTTAAATCTCTAAAGTACAAAATTGTTTTCACACTCATATTTTCTTCCTTAGTTCTGAAACCTAGAATCCGCAAGCAGTGGTCCAGGTGTGGAGGAGGCATACTGTTTATATTTCTTATTTATGCTCCATACTCCTTGGACATTGTGGTCTTTGATGGCTACAGGAGCTGCAATAATGAATACTATAACATACGAATTCTCTTTTATAAATCTGTAGTTTATTTAGATTATTTTGCTCAATGCATTACAAAAGCCAAGAAATAAATAATTGTTTGAAGCCTTTAGGTAGCCTTAAAAATCCCCAATAACCAACTTTCGACTTAGGATAGCATTTTTACTAAGAGGGAACTAAGTAAGAGACTTCTGTAGAAGAGTTCAGGCAGCGCAGGTACCATGGAGAATGGTTCTGTCTGCAGGACCATTTCACTCTTTTTTTCTCCTTGCCCCATCACATTTTTTCTCTATTTGTTTGCTTTGCTCTTACTATAGTTACTGGTAATACCTCTCCTGGTGGACACTTTATTAAATAGATAACTTATATCATAAGTAATTTTATAGACTGAGCAATATAAAACATTTTTTTTATTTTATAGAGAGGAAAAGAAGGAGGGAAAGAAAAAGAGAAGGAAACATTGATTTGTCGTTGCAGTTATTTACACTTTCATTAGTTGATTCTTGTATGTGCCCTGACCAGGGGATCAAACCTGCAACCTTGGTATACCAGGATAATGTTCTGACCAACTAAGCTACCTGGTCAGGGCCAAACAATATAAAATTTAATGGCTACTGTACTAAATGAGATCAGAAAAATATCTTTTGGAGAGGATGTTGCTACATGTTCAGGCAATCTTATTCATTGTTGGTGGATATGAAAATTGGTATACCCTTATCACACAGACATTGGACAACATGTTAAAATTGACTATTCTACTTTTAAGAATATATTCAATAAAAAATACTTAAAGCATAAGGATAGATGAGGATATTTATAGAAGCAATACTGAAAATTATACATTGTGCTTAATGTTATCCTTTAAAAATTTTTTTTAGAAATCACTAAATTACAGATCATAAAATTAAATGTAGAGAAAATGAAATAAGACAGGGGACTATGTGTCTACTTTAGAGTTATTTTTTAAAGATTTTTATTTATTTTTAGAGAGAGGAAAAGGAAAAGAGAAAGAGAGGGGGAGAGAAACATCAGTGCGTGGTTGCCCATCACGTGCCCCCTACTGGGGACCTGGCCCACATCCCAGGTGTGTGCCCTGACTGGGAATCAAACTGGCCTCCCTTGGCTTCTCAGGCCAGCGCTCAATCCACTGAGCCACACCAGCCAGGGCCAGAGTTATTTTTATTTTATATATTTATGTAATGTTTTTCATACAGATACGTATGTATTCATGTACAGAATTTAAAGAATTTTAAAGCAACATGAATTTGAAAATTTCCTTCTTAACATAATATTCATTGTATAGCAAAAATGTTATAGAATGATGAAATTCTATATGTGTGTACGCATGTGTGTGATTATGAGAAGTGCATTTTTATATTGTAAGGGTATTGAAAATCTTAGTGTGTTGCTCTTTGATATTTTATAATAATTTTCTTGTATCCCCACCTGAGGACATGCTTATTGACTTTTAGACACAGGGAAGAGAGGGAGAAAGAGAGCAAGAGAAACAGTGATGTGAGAGAGAAACATTAATTGGTTACCTCTCACATACACTCCTATTAGGGAGCCAACCCACAACCCAGGCCTGTGCCCTCACTTGGAATTGAACCTTTGACACTTCAGTCCATGTAACAACGCTCCAGCCAACCAAGCCACACCGGCCAGGGCTACAGTAATTTTTAATAATATTCATCTTTTTAATGTATATTTCTGGCAGATTAGAATGTAGCTGAATGTGAAAATCAGAGAAAACTCTGTATAGCAATTAGTCCCAAACCTGTGCTTTCTGAATACTGTGAGAGGAGTGAATGGTACTGTTAATCCACAAAGTTAGCAAGAAAATAGCTGCTAATAGTTTAAAAATTGAATAAAGCTCTTTTTGTACTTGATAGTTTAAAATTTTCAGCTGTGTAACTTATAATGGTGAACCAGGTTAATCATTTGTAACAGTCTTTTTTAAAAAATATATTTTATTGATTATGCCATTAAAGTTGTCCCATTTCCCCCCTTCATTCCCCAACACCCTGCAC